>JAKTVE010002774.1:37142-71277 GCA_030557065.1 Metschnikowia rubicola | reverse complement strand
CATTTGGGTGAGCGAGAGATTCCAGGATAAACAATTTTATGGATATAAAAAGAATGGTGGTTTTGGTGCCCTACGGCATGTATTTTGGTGATTCTAGCTTTTTTTTCCATTGCGCATTTCACGGTCAATGTCAGAGAAGGTGAGGAGGATGATAGAGCTTTAGATGGCCTACAGAGATGCCAAATATAAATGTTATGATTGGATTCTCACATTTGTTTTGTTTTTGTTTTTCTTCGTTTTGCCCAAGGTTTTATTTTCAAGAGCTTTTTGAGTCTTTTATTGGATTTTCCTTGAGATTGTATTTGATATCGTGATTATCGTAAACCTCAGATGGGTCTGTACGGAACTTCCCAGAAGCCTGATACTTTTCCGAGACTTCCTCAGGAAGAAAACAGTCACAAAACTGTATTATAATTGTCTGGAAAACACTGTAAGACTTTACCCTTGAAAGCTAGTTGGTTTCTATATACATGTAATCTGCTTATAGTTCACACCGCCCCACTGAATCATCAAGCTTTTGGCTACTCAGATAGGTCACGTGACTTCAATTCATCACCACCTTTTTTTTCTCCCGGGCCCAAAGACTGGTTTTCCGGATCCTTTGCTTGGTACTCTTCGGGTGCGTCTTTTGCATAGCGGCCCAAAGTAGCTTTGAGCGACTCTGGAATGTCTTCGAATGCTAAGTCTTCCGTTGACTGCGCCACAGACTCTCCCTTGGCCCGTAGAAGGTCCTCCAAGTTGACTTTCTCGTCGCGGAAAACGTTCAAGTTGTCCGCAATCAAGTGCCTATTCTTGCAGCCAGGACACTGGATGAGCACAGAGCCTTTTGTGTACAGTTGCTTCGAGAATGTGTGTGAAGACCTAGTATCACAGACTTTACACGTGAACGCGATCATGAGTTGCGGCAGGTCCATTTTGAGCTCGGCAGTCTTTCCGGACGCCGCTGCTTTAGCTGTTTCACCATTTTCCCCGCTGAAAGAAGACGAGTTGTACCTGACTTGTGCCGGCCTGAACGAGGCCAAAGCTAGGGTTCTGGGCTTTAATGGCCCTGTGAGTTTATTACAGTACTGCCTGGGTGCTCTGGCCGCAGCTTTTTGCAAGTTTAAGAGCCCTCTGTGAAACATGTTTGTGGGCTTCAGTATGTAAATGAACTGGAGAAGAGAAAACCTAGCTATTTGTCACTTATTGGATGTACAGATTGATTAGCCATATCTGGTAAGCATCATTGAGCGTGCATACAGAAGGTCTGTGCTTCGCGAAAGTTCCAGGTAAATTTGACACATCTTTCGTGAAATGTTATTGAGAAGATTATTTTCTGGTGACTTTTTTCTAAATTTTTTTTCTCTTCTTTTCTCGAAAGAGGCATTCTACTTTTGGGATTTCTGATTTTTCGTTTTGCAGTCGTCGGTTGCGGGTTTTTGAGAAAAAAAATAAAGAAACCGCCCAGTTTCATGCTTAGAGGCCCAGCAAAGTACCCAAAATTATCGCACACTACTAAATTTATTTGTATTTAAGCAAAAGTCAATGAATGCTGCGAATAAAAGAAAATTTTCTTATCTATCCAAAACCACATGCATGAGCCTTTAAGGTTATTTGGCTAAGTTACATGTCGACCCTCTGTTTAATATAAAACTCATTGCTAGGATAAGGCTGTGCTTGGATTCCATTCCACTTTCTTAGGCATGCCATGCTTGACAATTGGGAACAAATTTATATGGTCTTTACTCATTTGCTGTTTGATGTTTCATCTTGCGTTTCATGTTAATGTGACCTTTTGAACTAATCAGCTGCATTTTCCTCCCATCATTCTATAATCAATTCTTTCTGCGCTAGCCAGCCTTCAGAGACAAAACATGTCAATATTTACCGCCCTTGAGCCCCCATCAATCCAAGATTTCCATGTACTTCAGTAAACCACCGACCCTGAATTTGATCACTTTTTGAGCCCTGCACGCTCGGCTTTTCGGCGGAGTTTTTCGGCCTTTTTGTCTATTATTGGAATCCCCCAGTCGTCCTTAGGCTCGGGCTCCTTGGCCACCAAGCCGACTCCCCAACCTGCAGGCGTCTTCGGCACGGGCTTCACCGGCGGGATCTCCTTTTTCTTTTTAGCCGCCAACGCCGGGAACTTCGCCTCGGATAGTTTCGCCAGCGAGCCTCTCAAAAGCGGAGACTGAGGCCTGGACGCTTCTCTCGACGAATTTGCCGACGAGTTTTGAGACCCAGAGGGCAGACCGCCGCGCTGGAGCGAGCTCGACAGACCTAAGCGGGGAAGCGCCGAGTCTGACCGCGAGCTGGTATTCTCGAGGTATGACGGCCTGTACAGAGTGTTTTCCCTGTATGCATTGACGGCCGGTTTCTGTTCCTGGGCCGGTTTTTTCTTGATCACGGTGTACTTGACCTGGTTGCTGATGGGCGCCTGCCTGTTTTTCGCCGGTTTCGCCAACGCGGGGAACTGCTCGTCCAAAGTTTTCCTGGCCCCGCCGATTCCTGCACCCCACGACAGGTTTTTCAAGAGGTGGCCGTCCAGCGATTTCGAGAGCATGGGGAAACTACGGCTTTGCGACCCGCCACCCTGCGACGCGCCCATCTGGTCAAGCGCTAGCTGCAAAGACGCGCGCTGGTCGGAATGTGGCGGCTGGAGCTCGATGAATTCAAATAATACCAACGAAATCTCCAGAATGTCGTTATTGACGAATAAATTGCGGTATTGTTTCACGAGATCCGACGCGCTGAGCCGGCGTGCCTTGAAGTCGCCATTGATTTTCTCAAACTGCAGCACTTTTGCTTGGTCTCCGGCCAAATAGTGTTTGACACGTTCGTCCAAACGGCGTTTTTTTAGGCCATATGCGTTGTTTTCACTTTGGGTGTTTTTCAGCGGCCGCGACGGAAACGTCGAGAGCTGGCTCTGGAAATGCGACAGCGACGCGCCAATCACGATACGGCCACTCTGGCCCATGATCCCGCCATGTTCCTTCAACATATGCGCGGTCAAATCCAAGTCCTCACGAAACACCACAAACCGTTTTTCCACGCACAGCGGCACCAGGCAAACGTAGTGCGAGCTGCGGAAATGCTCGTACAAGTCGTCGTAATTCTTGTAATAATCCGCAACCTGATAATTGTCCTGGTTGCAGATGTAACAGCGCTCGTGGCGGTCCCTGATATGGACATTCAACTCATCTTCCGAATAGAACCGTTTCCCGCGGCAGAATTTGCACCGTGGATGGCCCGTGAACCCTGATTTGTCGCCCTCGTTCATGTGCCGCTGGAGCTGTTTCTGCGTGAGAAGTGGCAACTCGCAAATGAACTTGTGGCCATGGCCCACACAGATGTCACAGTACTGCAGCGCATGTTCGTTTTTCGTGTGTTCATTGAGCTGGCCAAACTTCTTGAAAGATTGCTGACATTCCAGGCATTCATACAGGGTGAGTTTCAACGTGTCTTGTCTCACGTATTCGCTAGTGAAATGGATCTCATACTCGGCCAGCTCGAGAGCTCTGCTCGCGTCAACATGCTCCGAGAACTTGGCCTCCTCTAGCACTTTTTCCGTGAAAATTACATCGGCGTGGTCGGTACGACACACCAAACACGTTTTTCGCTTGTACAAAGCCCGCTGGCGGAAACTGCACACGTGGCAGGTGACGTTGTTACATGGCGAAATCGCCAGATACACGATTTTCTCGGCACAGATAATACAGTGCACCTCATCGCTCGCGGGATCCGATGGGGCTGGCTTTGGCGGCGAGTTGTTGTTCTTGACCCGACTGCCGTTCGACCGGCTGACTCTGCTGCGTGGCTCGCTCATGGAGTTTGTGTTTTTTTTCAAGAATCTCAAAATTTTCCAGATCGTGGGCCGGGTTTTTGGCCCGGTAAATTCGCGAGAGCCGCATGGGGCCGCGCATGGGCCTAAGGCCTAATGTGGCAGCAATAGCGATTTTCCTTTTTTTTTTTTGGGAGGAGAGGCATTGTTTACTTTTCAAGCAATTTCCGGGAGATTTCGTGCCAATTATGGTGCGTGAATGTGCTCTTCTCTTGAAATATGCAGCTTTCATTGTTGAATTTCGGTATTGTTTAGTACTCTTGGTGCTACCCAGACTGGCCCAGGACAAGAGCGAGCTTTCCTGTGGTGTATGGTAGACTAGTTATTGTTCGATATAACTCTTTCTGTTCTATTTTTTTCTTTTTTTTTTTTTTTGCTTTCATACATCTGGTCACACGTTAGCTAAAGAAAAGAGAGTGTTCTCTCCCCTACTTACAAAACTTTCGTCATTTCCCATTGACCACAAGTAAATTTGTGTCCTGGCTCTGCGGCACGTGTGTAATTATCTGATTGGTCCCGAATCCCATGCAGTGAGACTGGACCCTTTCGAGAAATACCGGCTCTCTACCATTCAAAGAACATGCCGTGCGTCTTTTTTTTTTTTGGCCGTTTTTTGATAATCAATCAGTAAAATTATTTTCGAATACTAAAATCATGTTTTTTGAAACTGTCAAAAGCGTTGCGCACATCACCTACTGGAATTAACAATACAAGATTAATGCGCTTTTCCAAGCTGCTCTGTCTGGAAAAGTCTCTCGTGCCAGCCATAAACAAACAGGCAACCATGTCTACATTCCATTTTTGAAAAATGTTTTCACTTTTAATCATGACCTCCCAAAGAACGCAGCAATATCCCAGATCGAAAGCATTGGTTTCAGCATTATGGATCAAACTGAAATGCTTTTTCCTTTGCCTTTTCTATCTGGTTGAATATAATATAGGCCGGCCCTGATAGCCCACAAAGCGCACAGGGCGAATGGGCGGGCGTGCGTGGCTCTACTGTATCTCGTGAGTCGCGTTTCAACAGAGAGTTCTGAGATATCGATACCGGAATCTCAAACAAGTATTTTTCTGGCACGTGGATCATTAAATCGCAAAAACGCCAAACTAATATATTTACATTTATAGATCTATTCATTTAAACAAACTTCGGCTTTTCAATAACATCAATGCAGCTTTTCAACGCCAGCGCCGTTGCCAACATCTCTCGTTTAGCATACAGCCCGGCGCTCTGCCTACCGCACGTGACCGTGGCCTCGTTTGATAAACTCACCTTCCCCATCCGAATCCCTGGCCATAATGCCGAGATTAAGGGGATTGTGCTCGATAAAGATAATTGCTTTGCCAAGGACCATGACGATAAGGTGTGGCCTGCATACGCTGAGGCGTGGGAACGGCTCCGTGCATCGTATCCCAAGGAAAAGTTGTTGATAGTGTCCAATTCGGCCGGCACAGCAGACGATGTTGACTATTTACAGGCGGAAAAGCTCGAGCGTGACACGGGTGTGACTGTGCTCCGCCACCCAACGAAAAAACCGGGCTGCCACGAGGAAATCATGGCGTATTTTGCCAAAAACGGAATAAACGACGCTTCTGAGGTAGCCGTCATTGGAGACCGTCTTTTCACCGATATGCTTATGGCAAACATGATGGGTGCATGGGGCGTGTGGCTCAGTGAGGGCGTTGAGCTCAGCGAGAAACCGTTCCCGCGTTTGGAAAGGCTTATGTATGAGAAATTGGTCGGGTCGAGACAGGACCCATTTGTGCCTCCATCCCCTACGAAAAGCGGCGAGTAGGTGGAGTTGGCTTTTGGCTTATGGATTAGAAGCGAGAAGCTGTATGAACGAGTGTCTATTTCTTTAGACCCATAATTTGGTCCTTTTTACGAGCCTAGTCTTTCATCGGTACCGCTTCAGGCAAAATGCACTCCGGAAATGCGGAATCATGAAGATCTCTTCCATGACCGTTCTTTGAGCTCTCAGTTAGAGTCCATATTTTTCTGAATACAATTTACAACCCAAATACCTCGATTTCGTGGAGTTCTTTCATGCTTAAAAGGCAACATCTCCGCCGCCATCTCCCGTCAGATTCAAAAGCTTCTGTGAGTGTAATGCGCTTACTGTTCTTCAAGAGGAAAACGGATAGCTCAGCATCTTCCCAATGAAAACGAAGGCTTTCTACACGACAGACCACAAATTACGCGAGCGCGCTACCTAATGTTATTGCATCATTTAGCTGCGTCAAGTATTGTTGCAGATCCCTTCGAAGCTGATAAACCCCATCGCCATTGGTCACATTTTATCAAGACTCCATTTACACTCTAGCGAGAAGATACTTGAATCTAGAACAACGTACATTCCCGGAAATCACAAAACAAAAAAGATGTTGTCGCTCGCGCGAAATTTCCCTGTTTCTCCTGGAAAAATTGCTAATGCAGAAAGATGAGCAAGAATGGCCTTCCTGAAAACCTTTTTGCTGAATTATTCTAGAGCAAAATCCAGCTTTGTCTGAGAAATTCAACTTTCTCTCTTCGAAAAAGCTGGTGATTCCAGTGCTTGAAACCTGCCAGAATCCAATTATTATTCATCTCTGGAGTCTGGACCACCATGCGCGCAACGCAATAATGCCGATGAATGCTAATTGATAAAGGTTCCATAACTCGCATCCAACACGTTATTTGACTTAATTGATGAAACCAAAGAAAAACAAAAACAAGAAGAAAGAAACCGAGAATTAGACTCGAAAATAGTAAAAATTATGCCTCCGTTAAACGAGACTTGACAATTAGCCACTCTGTGCCCTGCAGCCCTTACTTCCGCACATCAACCCTCACATGGACTGTCCAGCATACAAAAATACGCACAACAGACATTTGGAACGACGTTCCCATGCTTGAATTTCGCAAGAAATGATAAAAACATTCGTCAATTCATCAAAAAATGTTGATTCTTATTTCAATAAATTCTCCGTATTCGAAAATCTAAATAGTATATCCTATTTCGATCCCAAAGATGAGACCCTCATAAGCAGGGCATACTAACTCATGCATTGGACTTGATCACAGCTAGGTCTTCTGTAATACGGCCATCAAATACGCTGTCGTTGTCGTTCTTCTCGGCATCCAAATCCTGGCGTTTCTCTGCACTTCTATCACGGTCCATCCTCTCTCGGGCGACTCTCTCGGCCTCCATTTTCACGTGCAATTTGCGGAAATGGAGCACGAACAAGAACGCCACCAAAAAGCCCGCCACGGCGGTTCCGGCAAATGTACGAACCAATAAGGGGTCCACGACGGTGGCCGTCAAGGCCTCGCCAATCGCGGCGGAAATCGCGCTGGTGAAGAGGAATAATGCCATGACCAACCCTTTCATGTGTGGCGGCGACCGAGTGTAGGCCAACTCGTACGCGGTGGTCATGCAGAAACACTCGCCGGACGCCTGCAAGATATAGAGAATGATCTCAAGCCAGCCATTGACGCTGGAAGTCTCGTCGCATGTACTGGCCTGGTTCCCACAGGGCGATGTTTTGTAGATAAAGTGCTGGAGAATGGCGCCCGCCACCTGTGACGACGCGCTCAAGCAAAACCCAAGGAAAATGCGCCACACGGGCTTGAAGTCGATGTGGTGTCTTCTCAAGAACGGGTACACAATGTTATCGAGGATTGGGATCAACACGATGATCGTTAATGGGTTGAAGTTATTGAACAAGTCATTGGGCACGCCGTTGAGCACCATAGCACCTGCCTGAGCATTCTGGGCGTTGCCAATCCCGCCGTCAGTCAAGTTGAACATCACAAAATAAACAAAAATCTTGCATGCGTCAACGGTCTGCCGGATATCGAGCACCCACTGGTCGTCCCACGTGATTTCCTTGCCCTTCTTATACACGGTTCTGCCCCGGGCCACCATGTTCGAAGGGCGTGCATACTCCCATAAAGTGTTGTTTCTCCACCTGGCGATGAAGTTGCCGCTGAAGGTGACGCGGAAGATCCGCCACGCATTCGTGAGCACAGACCCTTGTGGGGTTTCCAAAACGAGCTTGTTCTGCAAATAAAATAAGATAAATGGCAAGAACAAGTACATGACCATGGGCACGAAGAACGCGAGCCAGAACCCCACACGGCGGGCCGCGTACGAGGTGGCAAGCATGAAGAACGCCCCGATATTGATGGCCCAGTAGAACAAGAGTGTCATGCGCTCCAATGTCTTTTGCCGGTCCACGATCACGCTTTCGCCCAGGGGAAGCACCTTCACCACGTCCTGATCATACGCATACTGGTTCATGAGTAAAGGCAAAAGATTGGGTTTGATGAAACCTGTGCCCACCGCCAAAAAAATGATCCCTAAAGCGGTGGGCCCAATGGCATGGCCTGACGCAATCACCTGCGGGATCGCCGCAATGATAAAAAACAAGTGGCCGAGAAACCCGGCCGCCACACCGATCCAGATCGCCTTGAACTTGCCCAATTTGGTGTCGGCAACAAACCCACCGTATAACGGCACCACATACGCCAAGAACGTGAGCAACAACGTGAATGCAGACGACGCCGTGACACCCATGTCCAACGCTCCTGCAGACTGGGACGATGTTGTCAGCACTGGCGCCCCCGTGGTGCTTCCTGGCGGCAACGGTCTTTGGATGAAATTCGCAAGCACGCCCGAAGTGGAGTAGTAGGACGCCCGCTCGGCCAATTCTGTCAAGCAGATCAAGTACGCCACATACGGAGCGTGGCCCAAAGTGCGTCTGAGCGTGCGTGATTCTTCTTGCGTGGGTTTCCGCAACCCTTTGGGGTTCTGGTCGTCGACGTAGTCGGTGAAGTAGTTGGAAGGGTCGTCGAAGTCATACTCCTCACCGCCGGCGGTGCTGATAGACTCGGCGCTGTGCACACGGGCAACTGACTGGTCTTTGGACATGGTCTAAGAGGGACTCAAAAGATTCTATTTGATGGCTTTTTTTATGGATTCTATTGATGAAATCATGCTTCCGTGTGTGTACACTTATATAATGCTATTTTGCTGAGACCCGAAGCCAGTCGACGGTCGCTACTGTCGACCGGGGCGATTGTCCAGGTGCCCTGTGCATGAATATGTATGCATTGTTACCATTCAGTTTCCTTGTGAAAACCAATCAGAAGCTTGCCATGTCATCATGTACACGCCCAGACACGCCACTCTACAGGAAAAGACCCGAGTCAAACGCACTCCGCGTGTTTCTGGCGCCAGCTCGAGATTAGATAAACTCGCGCAATCTCGGCAATAAGGTGGTTTTCGGGAGCCACAGCTAAAGGGCCATAAGGCGTTTTCATTTATCGCAGATAGTAACATTTAGCTTCAGGTTTCCGAAGCCGCACAACTCAATGGCTCAATGTGCCTATCGTGTCAGTTGAAATTGATATCAGTTTGAAGATCCAACTTCGTACATGGTTTAGTATAGAGCCTGGGATATACCTGGCATGAATAAACGCGACAGTTTTTCCGGTAATGGTTTGACACATGAGTGCAGACTTGGCGCCAAGTCGGCGAATTTCGTAGGTTATAGACAAATTATGATATGACCAATTTGTCAAAAGCCTAAAACCACTCCGTTATCTTGAATGTGTGTCCCTGATTGTCAATATGCCTAACAAAAGATACCTATATTACAGGCATTCACGATACTGCCCAGCGAGAATATGCATCCAGTTCGCCGTGCGGCACCAAATGCAACATCGTCGCATAGTTACATTTCTGACGCAAAGCCACAATTGCCAAGAATTTTCTAACAACTCACCGTGCAATTCGATAGAGCAAAGATAACATGAAGTTCGACATGTGCCGCGTATACATGCATGCGTGCATCCATGCCGAAATTGCGCATGTCTTATCGCGCGGCACACAAGGCGCTCTCCTTCGGGGAAGCAAGTTTAAGCGATAGATAAGTCTTCTTTGCGGCGCAGTCGTTGACATCATAGCCTACCCGGGCCGGCCGCATAGATATCGCTTTTTTTAAGCCAAAAAAAAAACACCAATTCACTCTGTACCCAGTTTGAAGAAAAATTTCATATCCCGGAATGCTCAGGTTCGATGATTCTATCGCACGTGATGGTTGGGAATGCCGGCGCAGCTGTTTCGCCTAAACACCGCATGAAGCCACATTGACCGGAATTGCCGGGGCCAGAGCCGGAATGGCGCCAGGGTGCTGCGCGCGTTTGTGCCGAGGCCGGTCGGATCTCGTGCGTGGCTGCAATAGATTGGATCAAGACTTGACTGTGCACCAAAATAACATCATCATAAATCTCTATAACATTGCCAATAAATCCCAAATAATGAACCGTAAGCTGATTCTTTTCGATGAAGAAGACCCTAGCCTGCTTTCTCTAAACGCTCTGGCTACGTCCACCAAAAATTACGTCACCGCTGTGCTAGAGCCTCAGATTACAGCTCCTCATGAATTTGACAGCAGGTCTGAAAGCACGATCCGGCGCTCAAACGGCCCCGACCCAGATAAGCGTACGGAAATCTCCAATACTGTAAGCCACGCTGAAAACAGTCAAAACCGGGCGGGTCCACACTTCCGGTCGGCCGATTACAGACTAGTGTCTAACGTCTTCATCGGCCTGATCATGGTCCAGTACATCTTGATCTTTTTTGCTATTCCCTTCAGCGAGGTCGACAACCGTCCAGCGGCCGCAGTGCTCTCGTGCTTGCTCGGGTACCTACTGGTATGTGCCTCATATTCTTCTCCGTGAAAAATGATTCAAGCCATGTACTATCATATAGTGTAGTCGATCATATGCCCTCAGATCCATATCCATCATTATTGTATTCACACACTAACATCTAGTTTTTGCTCTGTATTCTCATGATCCCCGCCGGTCTCATTGACGTGCCCACTGCCTTGTCGTTCCAGAGCCTGTTGATTTCCTGCATGCTCAAGTCAATTGACTTAGTGGCCAACATCTACTCTTTAACACTATGTTTACGAGTTAAAGAGCCAATGATCGAGTACACTTTTGACCAGGATAGGCTTCCGGTTCGGCCGTTAGACGTCACCTTCTACATCCAGACCGTGGGCTGTCTTCTCTTGATTCTGTCGGTGGTGTCGCTCATACTAAGCATAATTGTGTTTTTGTTCAACTTCATGTTTTTCCAGGCCAAGAAAAAGTACGATATGGGAGATGAAAATAAGGACTCATTGGGCGACGCTACGGTGTGAAGAGTTCATACGTAACTGTTGATTTTTGTAAAATACGAATTTTTGGGAATAAGAATGGACCCACTAAAAGTACGCCATCCATAAGGTGTCTGCAGCAGCTAGATTGTGTGGGTTCACAGCCTGTGCGATCAATTCAAGCACACTTTGCGTGCTGACAGTAGAGCCAGCAGAACCCTGTGCCATGGACACGACCCGCTTGATCACCTGATCCACATTGAGCATCACAATTTCTCGGAGCTTGCTGTCCTGAGGAATAGGTCTTGGAGGGTCTTGCTGCGTGCACCATGACATGACTTCATCGCGCACAAAGATAGTCAAGTACTGGTCCAAGTCGGACTTTGTCTCAGTCAAGGCTCTTGCAATCACCAACATGTAAATTGCCAAGACACCTTCGATGCCGGACTCACCAATGAGTTTTTGGACGTTCGGCGTCAACCTGAAGGGCACCATTTCAGCGTTATAGAACAACGGAGCCGGTCTGCCGCCACTAGAGCCATCCAACGACGCGCTCTTGCTGGCGATCTTGCATGGCAACATGTCTGACGTCCACACACCGCCCGAGCCTCGGTTGACGTGTATTTTTTGTGGCTGACGAGCATTCACGCACATCATGTAAGTCGAGAAAATAAACGACGCGTACTGAGCAGTGAACTGTTTTCTGAAAAGCCAGAAATCCTCAAAGTTTGAGTAAAGATCGACAAAATAGTTTTTGAGCACAGTAGAGGGTACCAAAAGCGTTTGGATGGCGCTCAAAATCTCGACGCGGATACTCATGATATCAGGCTTTGGAAGGCGAGGGTCAAACGCTGCCCGTAACTTCTCGATAGTATAGACAAACGGCGCATCGCGGTCCTTGCCATTCTTGTTACAAAAATCCTCGTAGATTTTCTGCATGCTGATATCACGCGAGTCATCGTTAACGATTCTGATGTGCGGCGATAATGGCACGGCTATCGGAAGAGTAAACAGAATGTTGCGGCGACGCGTCTCGGGTTTCTTGGACAAATTGTCGTCGAAAATTCGGAAGAGTTGGAACAACGATTCTTCGCGACGACAGTGTCTTGCTGCTGGGAATTGCACCGCAAAGCTGTGCAAGCTGCCATCGTGGCCTCTAATCTTGATTCTTTTATAACAAGCGTTTGTTCCACGCGCCAAATCAATCGTGGGCAAAAACCGCTCGATCTTCACAAAGTGCGTGTTGTTGTCCTTGTTCAACAAGTACTGCCCTGGAACCTCAATATCCTCGAACTTCTGATGGTGGAATTCGCTTAAGTGAGGGCATAAATTCTCAAGATTGACCTCGGTGAATCTGCGGTCCAACTTGTCCTCAAGCCTGTCCCTCCATTTTCTCAATTTTGCAATATACGACTCCAAATTGGGCTTGCCAACCACCAAATCCTTCTCAAACTCTGCACGGATCTGTTTCGGAAGCACAGTCTCGGCGAAGCGGGTGATATTCACCTCAGTAACAGGCGGCAACTTTGCGTCTTCACGCGGGTTTCCAAGCCTATTGAGGTACTGCACGCCATCATTCAACAATGCAACACCTAATCTGTAGGCATCTTCGTCGGGCGTACACTTGAATCTCTGATTGATCTGGTCAACAAGCGACTCCAACGAGAGTGCCAACAATGGGTAAGCTGTCTTCAAGATGCCCATGATTTCCTCCACGTACTCCCAGGAACGGCGTATCGACTGTGTGGAATTGGTCAGTTTGCTCATCGTGCCATCCATGCCAGAGCCCAGTTGGGACTGCGTCTGTGAAGATTTCTCCGAGTTGCTGCTTCCCTCTTGCGCTTTCTTGTCGTTGGGTTCTGTTTTGACTTCGTCCATGTCCACATCATTGTCTGCATCGCCGTTTTTCGCATCGTGCTTCTCGCCGTCTTTCTCAGGCTCGGCAGAAGTGTCCTTGGGGTCAACCGATACAGATGTATTTGAGCCCCTTTGACGTGTCTTCTCCAAGAACTGACGCTGCTTCGCAGCAAAGTCTTCTTTTGTCGTACGTAGCTGGAAGTGCAAGGCCTGCGGGTAGCTCTTTGCAATTCTGATGAGAATTTGCCTCACCAATTTTGCCTCCTTATAAGACAACGACGTGAGTAACTGCGGAATGAAAGTAATCCAGTACCACACTGGAACCTCGCCCTTAAAATTCTCAAACGCCTGGGCCAACGTGCCCGTAGAATCATCCAAGCTGATCAACCAAAGTATACGCGCCAACAACTTGCGCGTCTTGCCGTTTTTGTAAAGACCGGCAGCCTGTAAATAGCACGAGATCGCATTGTTGGCATAAACCAAGTCGTTAGGGTTCTCCTTGAAACGGCGGTCGTTGAACACACCCCATTCTGCCCATGCTTTCGGTAAATTTAGGTCGATCTGCACGGAGGTGGCAAACGCCTTGTTTGCCTCATCTTTCTGGTCGAGCTTGCTCAAAAACATGCCCTTTAAAGTGAAGAATTCGGCCTTTTGCTGAGTGGCGAAATACACCAAGTTGGTATTGCGAATGACATCAAGCCCGGTGCTGAGCTCGCTCTGATTCAGGTAGTGGCATTTCACTTGCTCTTTCAACTTGAGGAACGCTTCTTGAATCTCAATGTTCGGAAGCTGATAGATTTTCGTAAGCTGGCTTATGCAAACTTCCGGCATATTGTGCTTCCGGGCGACATGGGCAAATCTGTTGATGACCCACGCAATCTCGTGAAAGCCTCTGTAGGCATACGAGTTTGCGTTACCGTCGGAATTATTCTGCTGCAAAATCGGAATGAACGGCATGTAAACCTTGTTAATGACCTGGAACGCGTGCTGTCTCCACGTCACAAGGTCGTTCCAGATGTTGATATCATCCCACACATTCGGAAGCCTCTCTCTCCAAACTTGCAACACTCTCTTAAGTTCCTGTGACTTCACATCCAAGTTTTGCGCGTTGGTGGAGACCAAACTGGAGTACACCTGGCTAGCCTCCATAAACTCCACGTATTGCTGGAATGTATGGAGCAATGGAATATGCGCATCCCCAAACTTGTGCGGCAAACCGTGCCACTTCTTCAACGCCAACTGTATGCCTTCATCGCACAATCTGGAAAGCTCCTGTAGCGTTTCCTTCTCCTGCCCATAACCTTGCAAACAAAGGAATGTCTCAAACACTTGACGGCGCGGAGTTGGAACGTCCATGACGCTTTTGACAGTTTGTTCAAGCGTGTCTCTGTCAGCGTTCCAATCGGCGACTCTCCATCCACACTCGAGAAGAAGATCCGAAAATCCTTCGTGTTTAGCGAGCTCCGTGAGAATATCCCATTGTTGCAACTTCTCAGCACACAAGATCCAGTGGTCTTCCCAAAGCGAGTACTCTGACTGGCCATATGGCAACGCACCACTTCTGGCCTTGATCTGTGCAGTCTCATACAATTGCTGAGCCTTGTCCCACAACCCAATTTGCTCGTAAGACAAGGCAGAGATGGTTTCAGAGTATTTTGCCCGTCTTCTCCAAAGACCGTAAAACATATCGTCCTCTTTCAATGTGGCATAAAGCTTGCAGAGGGCATCTTGCGTGACCTCGCGTACCTCAGGATTTCCCCCGATCGAGGACCCTTCAATATTCTCGAGGATGTGAAGACCCTGCGACCAACTGTCAAAATTGCTTGCAAGGCACTCCACTGCAAATGGTGGGAGCTGAAGCTCTTCGCACTGCGACACACCTTCCAAAAGAGACTGCACAATATTAGGCCTCAGGTCAGCCTGTCTCGTATGGTAGTCTTTTGACAATAAAATCACCAAGAAGCGTGTGAAATCAAGATGCTCGGTTCTAGGGATAGATTTGAACGCCACCGGGAAAACACGCGACCACACACGATGCACAGTATCGTTGCTTTGGTAGAAAATGTCAATCAATGGCTCTAGGACTGCGCCTGCAGACACCTCCGCGGTCTCCTGCAAAAAGCTGTTATGTGCTTTCAACAACTGGTCCAAATCAGGTCGCACTGAATCAACCTCAATGTCTTTCGCCTCGTAAGGAAACGCCGTGACTGGCGAGAGCTTGAAGTTATCCGCGACAAACTCGATTTTCTCGTTGAAGTCAAACGCGCCGAAAAGCAACTGCAACGCCTGGTTCAACCACGAGTAATCGGCCAAATACTCCCAGTTCTGTTCCCTGATGACATAGTAGAGACGCTTGCTGATATCCTTTTCCAAACTGTTGCTCAAGATAGACATGAGCTTGCGACGGATCGATACCTCTGATGATCTAGTACCGACCAAAAAGGGCTGTTCCATCCTCACAGTCAACTCCGTACAGCTGAAAGTTTCGTCCTCAAATATGTCGACAATGATCTGGTAAAATTCCCTCGATAAGGTAGGTTCACCACGAATCTCGAAGATCATCATCTTAGCCAAAATAGCTGCCTTTTCCTTTGTGGTGGGGAATAAGTCCGTGCGTGAGAAGACCCACGATTTGACAATCTTGATGATCTTCTCCAATGTGTCTTTGTCAAGCGACCTCTCAATCAATTGCGCAAGTAGAGACAAGAATATGCGTCTCTGGTCGCCAAGGCTCAGAATTCTCATAGAGCACAAATTCAAGATTTTCTCCAATAACTTGGTCGTCATCTTCGCCTCATCCCCTGTCGTACTGGCGTCCTTCGATGACTGTGCGCCCTGATGCGTGATCGCAATATGGTCCTTGCACAACTTGTTGAACGTCCTCATCAACATTGGAATCAAGGGGTCGAGCGTGGCAGGCTTGAAATTGGCCAAGGTCCATGACAACGTGACTCCAGCGGCTAAAGACGTGGTATCACCAAGATTCTCCGAGACTGTAGTGGTCAACAAGTTGATAAATGCCTTAGGCTCAGAATCTTCCTCCTCTATTGCCTCGTTGTCCTTTCGCGTATCGATTGCCTGAAGGATAATGCGTAAGATTCTCTGGAGGACTTCTTGGATGTCGTGATTCTCAGACTTGACGCACTTTTCCAACAATTTGTGGAGGTAGCCAAGATTGTCCAAGATCCAATCAGGCTTCTTCCATTCGAGAACAACGCCCAACACTTCCAACGCATTTAAACAGTATCCCAAATGACTCGAAGAGTTTAAATCGTTCGAGAACAAAAACTTCTCGAAAAACGTGATCTTAACCGAAACATCGGGCCAGTGCTCGGGACTCAAAAGATCGTTCAAGATTCCCAACGCCTTCTGGCCCAATTCACTCTCGGACGCACGCTGGGGGCTTATGCACACATAGCGCACCAAAAAAGTGACACATGCCTCCTTCTGGCCAAACGGAATCGTGTAACCCTCAGAAGTTGTGAAGTCGTCGCTGTAGTCAGTGGCGCTTTGCTGACTTTCGGTATTGCTCAGTTCGCCGCCTTGAATTGTCTTAGACTTATTCTCCCAACTGAGTATGAGTTCCGCCAAATCAATTGCAAGGACCTGGTTCTCCAATGCAGTGTTGGCCAAGATTGTTAATTTGCCCATTGCAGTGATGATGTTCGAGATAAAATGCTCTCTGGCAACGTAGAACTGGTCAGGGTGCTGGTTGATGAACTGATACACATTCAAAACCTGCGTGACGTTGAACCCATCCTCCGAGAGCACTCTTCTTGGCCATTTCAACCAGCTGTTTGGCGACTCACCGTCCACAAGCCGCAATGACATCACAGGAGCAAGTATGTCAAGCGCCTGTCTCACCAAATGCCTCGAGTCGTTCTGGTGAGTTTTCAAAAGTGCAACAAACACTTGCGTGGCCACCTGCTGCGGCGTCTCGTAAGCTGCAATGAAGTAGGATGTGGTCACGTATGCAACCTGTTTTGTAATGTTATCCTCCAACTTGATATAGTTCCAGCTGAACTTGATGATATCTTTGCGGTAGTCTTTGAGCTGCTCAGAGGACCATTTGAGAAGCATGGCTGTGCTCTCAAGAAGGGCAAATCTGTACGAGTCAATCTTCCCAGAAGTCCGGTCGGTGATGATATCATTAGTCGACTTCCAAACGTTTTCCGAGAAGCTTTCCAACCACGCGGTTTCATTACTGAACAACGCGTCTGCATGGCCGTGTTTCTCCACCTCGCGCAAATAAGTGCAGTCAAAGACTTTCTTCAAGAAGAACGACTTTGCCTTGAGCTGCGTGTCCTCCGCGATGAACTCCACGACCTTATGCATATAGTCTGTCTTCAATTTCAAGTCCTCAGACAAAACGACGTTTTCGAAGAAAAAGTTTTCAATGTCAACACTTACCTTCAACTCAAGCTCGCACACAGTGTTCACCACTCTGAAGAGCAAATCCTTATTCTCAGGCGTATTCTTGGCAAACTCAACACAAATTGTCTGCATTTTCGCAATCGCCTGATCTGCCTGAAGATGGGCTGTGGAAATCAAGGGCAATTGAAACTTTATGCCAACAATTGTTTTCACAAGCTCAGCCAAAGCTTCCATCAATGGCGCCTGTTCTCTAAACCAGGCAATATCATGACTCGCGATAGCACCCACCAAGTCGACGGTATTTGCAAACTTTGTGATTTTGACTTCGTCCACAGACTCGTTCCTGACATCCTCAACGATGCCGGCCATCTTCAACTTGGAGAACTCGCGGATGCGAGGGCCGTCTTCGGCACCAGCAAAGTACGCTAACATGTTGCCTAGCTTACGATTCTTGAAGTTCGCGATGTAGTAGTCCAAGCAATTCTCAGCAAACCTGTTGAGGAACTTGAGAACAGGCAATCTGAAAGGCGAATTCTCATGACGGTCCAAATGGCCTTCCAAGTACTGCAACGTGTTGATGATCTCTTCCATAAAAGTGTAGGCCTTCGCCGGCAACAAGTGAAAGATGTTAAGAATTGCCATCACAATCTGCACCGTATGATTATTCTCCAAATCCTGGCCCGCGATCAGGCGAAGAGTGTTAATCTGTGCCCACGCCATGAGATGATCAAGTAATTTGCGGCCGATCTCGACCCTAAAATAAGAAATCAACAATTCTAAAAGCCTAGCAAGCGCTTCCAAGCCCGACACCGTGAGTTTCTTATGGTCAGACAAATTCATGAGCATAGGGCGGAGTCCATTTTGCAACAACTCTTTAGGAAGCTTGGCACTTTCGTCCAAGCTTGACTTCAAGCCAAGATGAGCCGCATTGATGATTTCCGTGGACTTGTTGCAGAGAGCCTTGAAGAAAACGCCGAGGATTCTGATTCTCGCCTCGGAAAGCGGCCCAAGCGAGAACTCGGGCTTCGTAAGCGCGAGCGAAAGCAACCTTATGCACACTACCCGTAACTCGATCAACTGCTTCGAGGTTCTGTGCTCGTATAAACGATGCACATTTGCCAAGCTCTCGTCCTCCGCGTCCACTAACGCCAATGCCTCAAGGAGTAGACGATTCAACTCGTCATTAAACGTGAGAAAAGAGTCTTCCAATCCCAAGCAGTAGGTAATGGCATCGATGTTGCCGATCTGCATGGGGAAGGGCAACGCACGCAACGGCTTACCGAAGATAGGCGTGAGTAAAAGATGCTTTGATGGGCCCATAATGGTAGCCACTGAGACGTTTGTTGTTTCGGACAATACTTTCAACGCTTTTTGTGAAACTTCTCTCACGATCGGCACTGCGCTCGCCAAATCGTACACCAATGCACCAACCAAGGTCTGGAACGGTTTCTCCAACATAGTGTCCTTAGAAACTCCCGTGTTGCAATCTTTCAAGATGTCCAAAACCAACTTCTGAGCCAATCCACGTACCTCGAGCGGGGCAGTGTCGGGTGTGTCTCGCAAAATAAAGAAAATCGAGCGCACAAGCTCAAATTGGCGCTTGAAAAACCATGATGGGGGAATTTTCAAGTCTTCAAACATCGTCTTGAGCCCAAGCACGCCACCTAGCTTCGTGTGGTAATACTCGCTGTAACAACAGTGCGTGAACTTGTAGAACATGGTGCGAAAAGCAGGTGAGAAAAGTGCGTTTTCGTCAGAGCCAAAGAGAATTACCGTGGTGTTGTAGAGATTCCTGATTGTCTCGACTCCCTTTGTCCGCACGCGCTTATCCCAGAAGCTTAAAGCGTAGTTGATGGCATTGAAAAAGACTGTTTCGCTGATGAAGGCGTGGCCCTCTTGATCGTTCACAGAAAACGGCCGGTCTTTCTTGATTTTGTCAATAGACGAGGTGCCCAAATGGATCAACGTGAAGTGATTCGTAATGTTGTCGATCAATTTGCTGGCGTCGTCTGCGATTTCCGGAATCGACACCGAGAAAAACAACACCTCTAGCAATTTTGCAAACAACTCTTGCTGGCGGGTGAGCTTCGCGCCATCCTTGATATCCGACGGCTCCAAGGTCGGAAACTCTTTTAGTTCGTCCGATTTGAGTAGCTCAACCTGGTCCTGCACAAAAGCGCCAAAGTCCAGTGGAATAGGATGCGTGTCGATAAAAAGCTTCAAAATGCTCGACAAGTACTTGTATGCACTGATGCGGTAGTGCGGCTTCAGCCTTGGATCCTCAATCAACTCGATTGCCGACTCGATTCCAGGCGTAACCGAAAGAGGCACTTTTCCGTCAAATCCATGAATAGAGAAAAGCGTCGAGATGTCCTGATCTAGCGCCGATTGCGGTTTCAATGCGTTACAAGGCTTCAAGTGCTTGTGGTTTCTGCCACCGAGCTTACCCAAAATTCGAATCGCCGTGTGCAGGTGCTGGTGGTGGTAAGGCACGGGCTCCAAGTGCTTCCAGAGTGCCGCCATTATATCGTCAATCACAGGCGCGATCATCGGGTCAAAGTATTCGGCGGTCAAATTATCGACACACAATTCGAAAGTGCGCAAACCTTGGCTCACAAGCTCTTGTGATCCGTTGAGTGCATACACCAACGGCGTGGTCAAGTAGTTCAAGTGCGGCACTAACACAGAAAGCCGCACAGGCACTGTCAAGCACAATTCAACGTATATGTCCCTCTCGTAAGGTCTCTTTGAGTTCGCTATGAGCTTATTGAGACTTTCCAACAACACGGGCAAGATGGGCATAATTTCCTTGTACAAATTTTCAAACCGACCACCACTGATGCTTCTAAACAACGTTCTCACCAAGTATGAGTACAAAATCGGTTCCTCTGCTTTCGTCGAGAGCCTCAAAGACTCCAAAATCAAATGGTTCAAGTGCGGGAGAATGACGCTTTCGTTTGCGGAAGGGAAGAGATTCACTGACATAAAGCATAGTTTGAACAACCGAATTAGAATGTTGGACTTCACGAGATCCGCCTTGTCGAGCTGGTCCAACTTTCCCCGGAGAAACGACATCAAGATGCCGGAGAAGTTCGCAGACGTCATCTCACTGGCCAAGAAAAACTGTGGAAGATGCAAAAGCGCAGCATTCTCGAGCATAGACTCAAACATGAACGGAAGCTCGTCGCTGACAATCTCGTTGAACGATGCAGGATCAATGTGGATGAAGATCGTTGCAAAAATCTCCATGAGATCCTTTTCCTCCTTAGACGACGTGATTGGGAGGTTCGGCCCGCCGGTAGAGAAGTCAAACACTTTCGCCTGAGTGGTCTGTTTTGGTTTGGACACGGAGAAAAACTTCAAGCAGCTAATACCGCCGCGGAAGAAACTCTTCATGATCCTGATCTCCTCGAGCGACGTCAATTTGGCGGAGTCGTTCCACTTATCGTAGTTCACCTGTTGCCCAGGCACGCTAGGATCCTGCACAGGCTGCGGCGGCACGGGAGGGTTACAGTTCTTCAACCCGAAGACCACCGACTTGAGAAACGTCATCAACGTGCGGAACAAGTAGCGCGCGTCCTTGAGGAGGTCCAGATTGGCCAGATGCGCCGACACAGAAACGGGCGAGAGGTCCTCTATGCTGAAGATATCCTCTACATCGATGGGATCGATGCGGTTTCCCGACGGCGTGCCCGCATCGACGTCCATGGCATCTGTGTCTGAATCAGCGTTGTTGGCATGTGAGTCGGTTTCGGGAGCGCCAGAGTGATTTTCACTTACCTGCAGGACTTCGTCGTCGCCGAAACTTGCAGATGCCACTTCGGCCGTTCGCGAGCTGTATCGCTGGATCGCTAGCTTCACGTCTTTCTCCTTGGCCTGCACCTGAGCCTCGAACTGTTTGTGTTTCTTCAAAATGTAATGGAACTTGCGGTTGAGGCTGTGGAAGCGCTTTGCGTAGGAATCAATGATCATCATGAATAAGTGCCTTCCCTCGAGCTTATTTGGCAACTTCATGATCCGCTCCACCAAGTTGAGGAGAAGCTTGGCGCTCATTATCTGCACCGTCAACGCCAAGGTGTCGTCTTTCAAGAGAGTGCAATATATTTGGACCGTCGACCAAATCTGTTTTGGCGTGAGCTCGTTGCGCACGTTGTGGATGAAATCGGCGACCGTCGAGTACGCCAACGGGCGCAAGGTCTCGAACAGGGTCAAGCCATGGCCAATGAGTACCTTTTCGTCGAAGAGCAACTCGATTTTCGGCACGAACTGCGTACGAAACGGCGTCAGCAAAATGTGGCGTGTGGCATGGAGCAACTCTTTACGCGCCACCAGCAACTCGGCCGGGCAGTCCTGAAGAAGGCGCAAAATGACTTCCGGCACGACTTTCGCGTGCACCGCGGTCAAGTTCTGTGTTGCGTAGCCGCGGATAAACACATACGCGAGGAAACTGGTGGCCTTGACTTGGCCCAAGATGAAGTCGGAATACGCCTGCCGATTGGTGATTTCCGGCAGGATCGCCGTCACCGAGGCTGCGTTCTGAAGGTGCTGTGCGCGGAACCGCTGCTGCTGTGCCACTTCAAGGGTCAATATGTGGATGATTTTCGGCAAAAACTGCGGGAGCAGGGTCTGCACAAGCTGCTTATACGACAGGTACAACGATACCATCGTGATCGGGCACTCTGCCAAGACTTTGAACGAGCTCATGGCGCGCGCGAGCGGTTTGGGTTGCTCGTCGTTAAATGCAGCATCTTTGCCGTCGTTTTCACGTGTTTCCAGGCCCAGCTCCTGGCGCGTAAACACCTCTTCCACGGCCAGATCCATATTATCGTAGACTTGCGAGATCACCTCGACAAACCCATCCACTTTCTCCGCCAACAGCGCCTTGTACGCCTTGTGCAACGTAGTGATTATTTTCATGCATAACACACCGTTTTCCTCGTTTTCGGCCTGCAACACGGCGGTTAAACACGTCAAAAGATCCTCCAGATATGGCTGGAACGTCTCTGTCATGATCAGCCTGTGGATGATTTCAAGCACCAGGTTGCGGAGCCTGTTTTCAGCGCTGCCGCTGACAAACGAAATAGGCACCAGATTGAGTTTTTCGATGAAAACGGGAACAAGATTTTTGAGGAAATAGGCATATTCAGTTGCCCCATTAAACGCCTCGATCATATCCAAGAGCTCCAGCAACACCGCCTGCGATTCCCTATAGTCGTTCTCTGCTGCTTGGAGCCGGCTCACAAAGCCGTCGATTTGCTCCATATGGTTCATTTTTGGAGACTTTCGGGGAGAATTTGTGCGGTTATTGCAATGTTTAGCAGATTCTGGACTATTTACTATGGTGAATTTTATGAGTCGCGGTGCTCGAGGTGGAAATCGAGCAGCGCCTGTTTTCACTGCGGCACGTGATACGCACGTGATGCGCGCAGGGCCGGAAATGCATTGTGGCATATAGTTTGTATCTTGTGTGCCGGAGCACACTAATTGAAGTCGCTAATCTTCGAGGCTGTACCATTTTGCAAGGACATGACCCGGTGCAGAAGCAGAAGCGTGGGTCTTTGTGTGTGTATAATTGCAGTAAATTTGCTTTTCTAGCATTGTTTTTTATCGTGAGACACTTTGTTTATCTTAAAGCGCGCCACAGAACGTTTCAACCTCGAAGGCCCGAGCAACGCGTGATCAATTGATTTTGTTTATTGGTCACGGTTCTCTTTTTTTTTCATTTTGGGTCTAAACTTTGGCAGACTGAGTGAATATTTTAATGTTTTCCAGCTTGGTTTTTGTTAATAGAAAAAACCTCAGATTCCGGGGCGTATTATTGTGTTTCGACAACCCCAAGGGGGTAAAACTACTTTATTACTCCACCATCACCTGCGCGTGCATATGCGTAAGAAATCGGCGCCCCATATGATTGCCAAGCAATACGAAGAATCACATAAGTAGAAAACGCTTTTTTTTTTTGCGAAATTGATATTTGGTTGTATGATATGTGTTAATCTGTATTGCTTATGAGGTATGGTTCAGAGCGGTTGGCGTGACGTGGAATTCATCGAATGCTATGCCGGCACAAAACTCTCTTCAGCCAAAAGTCTAGTAGCTTTGGTAGCATGATGAAAGTGGCCGCAATGAATGAAGAATTTGAGCCGTAAATGCATTTCTCAGCTACTGTTTTTGATTGATTAATTCTAGAGCAGCTCCGTTTCTCTTGTTTTCTTTTCTCAAGGGATGATTCGATGATTGTGTATCTGAATGTTTGAAAACCCACTGCTCTCAAGGCCACTTCTTCAGTTCGCACTTAACTAAAAGAAGGACATGGTCCACTGGATCAAGCAAATTTTCGAAGAATCGAATAACTCAAATATTTTTCTCAAAGTATGATCAGAAATTTTAGTATCCAAGTCAATGCAAACCTAAAGAGTTTCCTGTTTCGAAAAAAGCATCCAGTAGGCCCGCGTGGGCCAGGACATATCGGCCCCACAAGCATACTTCATTGGAGGGTTACTATCAGAATCAAACAAAAGGTTGCGGTTTTGGTTTGCATGCAAAGCTTTGAAGAATGAGACTTGATGTATATGAACCAAAAAAAATGATTTATTATGCAAACAAACGAAAGATTGCATATCCTCTTTACAGAGCCTACTGTTTCACGTGACCTAGTTTTTTTTTTTTTTTTGCTGCAAATTGCTGCATATTCGATCAACGTGCACACGCTACCTCTGTTTCAGGTTATGCCGCGCCAAAACCACTTTGAAACCACACCAATACAAATCGTCTTTCCAACCACACATTATTGTCATCTTATAGCATTACTACTCATGTATTGAGTCTCAATAACCTATTTGGTATCAAAAATTATTTGTGAATAAATTCTGGAATTATCATCAATGAAAGTTCAAGCCCTACAGTGACGCTCTTTTTCCCCCCTCTCCACCCCTCTCAGCACTTCTCCTCGAGTGCCATCATCTGGCGATGGTCACGGAACACCCTGAACAGCAACGAGAAAAACGTAATCACCAAAAATGTAAACGATGTCCAGGAAAGCGCTTCCGCTTTGGACCCCCGCTCAACGTGTATGTATTGCTGTGTTGACGCCTGCACAAACGCCTGGGCGCTAACAATTGCCTGATGCTGGAGCATGGCGCCAAGACCCCACACAAGACTGGCTAGTAAGGCTGTTGCGGCGCAGATTTTGCGGGCGATGATTTTGCCCGGCACAAACGGCATGAGTTGCCAGAGCACAACAATCGTGATCAACAAAACAAGCACTAGCGTGGTGACTAGTAGGTACGGCGAGCATACTTCACCCAAAGCGGCCGAAATCGCCACCAAACTGACAGTGCCTGATTTCTCGCTGCCTACCGTGCCGCTGAGCGCAGTGGTGTTTTTGCTGGTGGTACATACCATTTCACCCGCGGCGCTGGCACACAAAGTGAGGTAGTTGGCTCGAATAGTGAGCCCAGAAACGGCCGCGGTGGTGTTGCCGCTAACGATATTTGTATCGTTATACCGCATTCGTATTAGGTATATTGACAGGTACGCCAGTTCCGTGGAGGCGCCCCCAATGAGAAGGAACCCCAAAAGAAAAAACGATACCACGAGGGTTAAAAGCGAGAAGTATTTGTGGATGGTGTGAATGCCAAACATGAGTGGATTTGCTTGCGGACAGCAGAAGCAGCAGGGAAGACACATCTCTTATAGTGAGTGCAAAAGTCTCGGTTCGCGGTGCTGCTGGCTCGAGCAAAGTTTCACTATACAGCTAGTATGAGTTACAGGTGGGTTTTGTTTGGCCCTTGTGTTGACAATGGGCTGAAACGTGCTAGCCAGGTTGTGTTTTGTGTTTTGTGTTATATGTTTTGCTTTGGTGTTTTTGCAACGTTTGTGATGTGTCGCAGACGTGCATATTGCAGGAACCACTTTAGTAGAATTTGGTGAGGCCAATTTGTCTGGCTCGAATTTCGCGGCCGGGCTGAGACAATCTGTTTGAGTGTCTGTTTTACGGTCGTATCTCGTCTTTGATTGTTTAATTCTTCCTTTTACGAAAGAAACGAAAGAGCTATGTTGAGACGGTCTAAAAAATTACTGGCTTTTGTTCTTGTTCAGAGTTTTTCATGAACTTCATAAATTGTAATGCAAAAAATGAGATCACAATACAAAGAAAAAAATACAAAACATGCAAGTTCTTTGCAAATTTCAAAACTGTGTACCTTCTTTTCACAAAGTTTCGGCCGTCAAAGCTTAAAAAAATTTGCGCAGCTATAAGGAGTTAATCCTTACAATGGGATACGCTGGGCAAGGGGATACCTTACCCACCTATGATAAGATGTATGGGCTGCTCTAGGCGTATCCACTGAATGAGTTGGTGTATCCAATCTCTCTCATTGGACGTGTCCAGTTATTAGCGCTCACGAGCATCACGTGACTACAGTTGCATCATGTGAGCGGATGCCGGGTTATGCCCCCTTACAGCAGCTGATAGATTACATGTTGAAAGATCGTATGCTACAAATCTTGGGCTGGCAAGTAAATTCTCTGCACTTTTGTTGTAAAGTAAATCGCTATTATACCACCTTAACTCTCCCTTTCCTCAAAAAGACTTATCAGCCAAGAAATTAATAAACGAAATGAAGAATCTTTCAAACAAACAAATCTCGCACAAAATCTCGTTATTTTCGTGCGCTCATTTTGCCATCGAGGTCATATTTTTTGACACTGATGAATTTCTTGGGATTCCAAAATTTTTATCATGCTATAAAGAGTTGCTGGCGCGGATCTCAATTACCTTTGGATGGGCTCTGGACTTGAGAATGGTCGAATAGTTTTTGCGTTTGTCTAAATTGTATGCTAGAACCCAAACTATGAGCACACACAATGAACTTTTAGTCAGGGCGCAAAGCTAACAAGTCCGTCACGTCGGCAATTATATCTATCCCAGTCATATTTATTTGGGTGTACACAAACTTTATTAAGTGCGCATTGTCACACTAGCCGACCAAATCTAAGAAGAGCCTCGCTCACGAGCGGAAGGTGCGAAGATCTTTAAGTGGAGCCTGACAATCCATAAGCTCCAAGTTTTTTGCAAATCCAGTAGGTGAGCAAAAAAAGTGTGCCTGGAATAGTGAAAGGAGCGAGAATTTCTAATTTGCTCCTCAACTTGAATTCAGCAACCACAGTTTGCAAAGAATGATCATCTTTTGAAGCAAACGAACCCGTGTCGTAAAAGTGTTGCATGAGCTTATCTTTTTCTGACCAGATATTGTAAAGCCAGTCTTCGAACTCCTTCAAAACAGCTGGCTCCACATCGTCGATATCCACGCTATCATCATCTCCGAGCGGTATGTCCTTGATCGAGAACCCGCGAATGTGATAGTTGACAGCTGGCGGTCCTCTACCGCCGAAATACAACCTCTTTAGCGTGAATACCTGCTCCCCGTACTCATCTGGTTTCAAACCAGAATAGCCATAGGTCACGTCGTACACCACGTCAACGGTGTTTCTCAACAGGCGTAACATGAGAAATAGGCCCCTTGCTCTCGGGAGTAACAAATGCTCAAAATGTGCGCGGCCCAACTTCGCTGCGTATTCTTGTGACCTGACACGTGTATGTGGGGAGAGAACCGTTCCCTCGGGAAAAATCACAAGTTGGTAATTGCTGATATTCTGAGCATTCCTTGATACTCCCTTGGGCCACTGCATAATCAGCGGCGTTGATGACTGAGCGGAGGCTACCAAGAATACACCCGCGGCGGGTCCCATGCCTCTTGCATCTGCATCGATCGCCAAAAGCCGGTTTGTCAATTTGACCTTGTCGTTTTCCCATTTGCGCAGCAAGAACAAGAATCGGAATTTGAGCATCCCTGGACCCAACAAAGGCACCCGCGACAAGCTTTCCTTGATCACGATGTAGATGGAGCTGGCCAAGTTGCTGGTGTAGGACAAGAACCAAAAGAAAATCCAGTCGGTGTAGATCTGGTGGTTGGAGATGTACACCGCGTTCGGCGACAAGCTTGAAATAAGATTTCCGTCGACATCGACGCGAAATGTATTCAGCTCGGGCAAATCCTGAGCGCGAAAAGAGACCTTGATTTTGCAAGGGCTGGCGAATGATGTGATAAAAGTAATTAACTGCAAGAAATACACTTTCGTCATATCAATGGCAGGGTAATACCACCGCGGCACGCGCGAAAGCAATGTAACGGCAAGGATCTGGTCGACACGAAGAGCTAGAATGCCAAAAATGAACAAGGCTAGGCAGAAGAATGCGCGCACAACGACGAGTGGCCAACAGTGTCTCGATAGAAGCGGCATTTTCGAGTCGCTTTGACGGTTGTGTGGCTAATAAGAAACAAAAAGAGTTTCGGGGTTTTCCGAGAATTTTGTATGAGAAGGACTCGTTCTCACGACCAAATTCAGGGGGTTATGGTTTTGCCGCCGAGATCTGGGGTGTCACAGCGGGTAAGCGATTGCGTGTGACGTTTCTCAATTGGGTCAATTGCAACTCAAAATTCGTCTTGTATGAGCACTTAATGAATGACTTGAAAACGGAAGTCAATTTAACGGGCTTTCAACAGAATGTATGACGCGTAATCAGATAAATTGTGGTATTGATGTAAAGATGAGTTGTGGCTGTAAATTGAGCCCTGGGGGCCAACTTGAGGAAGGCCCTCTCTGGCTCTTATGCAGGACCCGCGCCAAAATCTCACGCCTTTCAAATTTGGTTTGAGGGAGCAAAAATTGGGACTCTACCAATGCTTGATGATGAAAACAAGTAATCAAATGTCAATTGATTTGGCTGAAGAATTGTCTCGCTTTTTTTCTGACTTGTCCAAAATTGAAGAGTGTGGAAAAGTATTCGATGACTTACTCAGAAAAAAACAAAATTCAAACTTTGTCGAAGTAAACTGATTGATCTCGATGTATGTGAAGCTGCATTCTTGATCCCGAAATTCCTATGATGACGCAACGCTTGGTAGCATGTTGATCACTGTCTATAAATGTAGTCGTCCCCGGCAGCAGTCGTGATCTTGGTATGTGATCGATAACTTCTTTCAAATCTGATCAGTTTGCGTCTAGGAGGTCTCATTTTCCAGAACATTCGAAATTTCAATATAGTTAGAATACCGGTTTTTCGCGGCTAGATCAGACCATCATGGGGTATGTGACGAGGTATGTAGCAGCATGATCACGGACGTTACGTTGTATCGCGCGTCTCACCATCTTCTTGCCCGTACCAGCGCCCCCGGGCACGTGCTGTTATACGATGACTAAAAGACATCGAATCATACCCCGGAAATCAGGCTTTGAGTAAATCAGGTGAACGACATTCATGAACATCCCACATCAAGAATGCTTGGCACCCGGAAAAACTTCAATAGCGCTCGCCGCGTGTCACCTAATATGCTGTATAGCGCCGCGTGACCCGGGCGTTCTCGGGATCATTTGCGCATTCTTGAGCTTTCAATGGAATGCGCATATGCAGCCGCCACACCACCTACAGGAGATCACGTCTCTCGATCTTTTTAATTTATACATGAGGCAAGCACCACAATATCATCTCTGCAATAACGTGAAAAATTGCGAACAACCGATTTCGCTTACTGAACGATTAAGACATCAATTCTTGGGAATACTCGAAAATAATCACAAGAAGTCGCCTCACACCAATCTGAACCATATCAAATTTAGGAACTGCTGCTGATCGCGCTTAACTGCCGCAATCTCACTCCATCGGAACAACCTGAAATCAGTGACTAATCTCCGGGTGACATATACGAGATATATCGCCACGCAAATCCTGCCACCTAGACTATATTTCAGAATAACTTGACTGCAGATATATTTCAAAAAGTCTCAAGCCATTCTTAATTCACCAACTGCTAATATTTTCATGAGAAACGAGCCGCACGATGTCCGATATCGAATCCTTGGCAAGCTCGCTAGCCAGTCTGGCCCTGAACAATGAAAACCCACACCACGACCCACAAATTCTCCATTCGAACAATTACAACAACAAAAACTCCCAAGACAGCGACAGCTCGCCGGATGATGGCGAAAAATCCGAAAACACACCCGAAAATCGTGCACGCCTGGATCTGACAAGGTCGAAGCCCTCGGCCAGCTCGATTCGGTCGCTAAATCGCGTCCCGAAAGACCAGCGGAGGGGCCTACTCTCGTCCATCACCATCATGCCTGAGTACAACGACCCGCGCAGCTATAGGCGGCTGCAGAAACTTATCATTGTGTGTATTGTCGCGTTCGCAGGAGTTGCGGGCCCGATGGGCACGTCCATCTTGCTTCCAGCAGTGAAAGATGTGGCCGCAGAGTTGAACACTACGCTTGCGATGGTCAACGTATCCGTCGGCATGTACATGCTCTCGCTCGGAATCTTCCCGATGTGGTGGCTGAACTTTTCAGAGAACTATGGGCGCCGCTCGGTGTACGTGATTTCGTTCCTGTGGTTTTTCGCGTTTTCCATCGCTTGCGCCGTGGCGCCATCGATCGAAGCGCTCATTGTGCTCCGGTTACTCGCAGGCGTGGGAGCGTCGTCTGTACAAGCATGCGGCGCAGGCACTGTATCGGATTTGTACGTGCAAGAAGAGCGTGGGCTGGCATTGGGACTTTTCTACCTTGGCCCGCTTCTCGGACCCTTCCTCTCGCCGATCTTGGGCGGTGCTGTCGCCGTCGGCTGGGGCTGGCGTGCCACCATGTGGGTCATGGTCATTGTGTGTGGGCTCAACTTGGTGCTGATCATATTTCTTCTCCCAGAAACTTTGCCGCGCGACAACGTCGAGGCAATGAAAATGATGCTCAGGCAAACTTACGACAAGGAGGAGGAGATTCCTGAAAACAACTTGGAGCGCATCGCCACCAATCTCTCACAAAGCACGCTGCTTAGGCGGCAGATCCTTGACGAACAAACGCCCGTGGACTTTCTCATGCCCACAATTCTGCGGATCTCAACGAATCAGTCCGCGTACAGCAAGCGGATCCGGGATCGTGAGTTGGCCAAGCTTGAGTCGCAAGATTTCTCGGAAAAGCGTTCCTGGCGCTCGCACCTATACGATTACACCATCCGCCCCACGCACTCGGTAGTGCTCCTCACGTACCCGCCCGTGCTCCTCATCATCTCATATGCCAGCATCGGCTTCATGGGCGTGTATTTTTTCAACATCACCATTTCCAACCAGTATGCGCAGGCGCCTTACAACTTTTCCTCCATCATCGTCGGCCTCATGTACGTGCCCAACTCGCTCACGTACCTCTTGGTGTCGATCTTCGGAGGAAGATGGAACGACTGGCTCTTGAAACGGAGCGCACGGCTCAATAACGGCGAGCTTCGGCCTGAATCGAGACTTTCGTGGAACATCGTTTTGGCAGCCATTGTGTATATCCCTGCTTGCATCATTTTCGGGTGGTGTCTCGATAAGAAGCAGCATTGGGCCACACCCTTGGTTGGGAGTGCCTTGTTCGGGCTCGGATCCATGCTTGTCATTGGCTGCACAATGACATACCTCACAGACCTTCTTCCTGGGAAAGGCGCCACTGGCGTGGCACTCAATAACTTGGTCAGACAGATTTTGGCCGCCATCGCCACGTTTGTCACAGAGCCATTGATCCGCGCATTGGGCCCAGGTGTCCTATTCTCAATATATGCTGGCGTGGTAACCCTTTTTGCCATGTCGATGTGGATTTTGAAGACGAAAGGCGCTCATTTGCGCGAAAAATACGACATTGCGTCGTATTACGCCAAACTTTAGCATAAATAACAATAACCTTGCATTTATTTTTCACCGGTATTCAAGCTCAAATGCTCTGAATTCTACGTAGAGATTGGTGCGCAGTGGATGATGTCGTCAAACAAATAGTCCACATTGAGTCCCTCTCTTTTCAAAAGCGCAAGCTGCGAGTCCATGACCCGGCGGAGCTCCTTGTAATATTTCACGTCCTTGATGAGCCATTCGTCTCTGCTCTCTACCAAAAGCGAGCCGGCAGCATGCTTCTTTATCAAAGCCACTAAGCGCTCCATCTCCGAAACTGACCACGTGACGAACCCACTCGAATCGACGGTTTTTGATCCCTCGCGCTTCAACACTGGCACGATGCATGCATGATGGATATTCACCGCGCGCTTGATGATCAGCACATGCACGATGATGAGGTTGGAGAGGTAGTTCACAATGTCGACCCTGGTCGAGCCATGGGCACTGGATGTGAGATTGTCAACGATCTTTGAAAGATGCGCCGAAAGGGCGTCCAACACCGCGCGGAATCCTTCCTCGAACTTGCCGAAAGTGAGGTAGAACTCAATAATATCGGCAATCTGGTCCACCGTCAACGCCGCAATCGAGTGGGTGAGATCAAATTCGAGGCCCTCCTGCACCTTACCCTTCCTGTTGTTGATCTTCAACTTCACCACATCCACGAGAAGCCTCAACTCCTCTGCCTGCGTGTCGTCCTTCTTGACGTTCTGAATACGCTCGAACACGCTATGAAGCCGCGCCTCGATATGTTTGATGAGCCCCACGGCACCCATGTACTCATTATGGGCCAAATGAACATCCACCTCGTCGAGCTTATCCTCGTTCAACTTGAGCTCGGTAAAAAGCTGTGCCGGGCTTGCAGCGTCACGGCTCATTTTCTCCTGTTTCATGAAATCGTGCGACCGGTTCCGTTGGTGCACGCGCGCAGAGATATCCTTGAGCAAAATATCGGCACTGTTCCGGTGAGAGCCCAGCCGGCGTGCCGCGTTTGTGTCACCCACGGGCAGCGCGGCCTTGCTGCTGTCAATGTAGCCTGAATTCCTCAAGGAGTCACGCAATTGCCGCTTGTCAGCGCCCTCTTCCATGATGCTGCCTGAGCTAACATTGCGGTGGTGGCCCATCTCCTGCAGAGGCCGCTCCTCTTCCTCCTGCAACATGCGCTGTTTCTGCGCAATCTCCAGTTTGCCCCGCTGGTACGCGCCCATGACGCGCATGAAGTGATCGTAGCGGTCGGTTTGGTAAACGTAGCTCAAAGATGGTGCACGGAGGTTCACCACATAGGTCTGGGTGTCCACGGCAGCATGTGTGGTGGGCGGCGTGATCTGGGTGAGCTCGACGGCATTGAGCGGCCAGAAATGTGCTGCCTGGAGCCGCTTTGCCAGGCCGTCCTGTGTGCGTTTGCGTGTCGCTATCAAAACAGAGTCGTTAAGAACGAAAATGTGCACGGGCTCAGAGACTTTCCATGTACCGACATTGATCTCATGCCAGCGCCCGCTCTCGGCCAAAATGTGCCTGTCGGGGATCGCCTGCACGTGTTTCTGGGCGCCATCCACGTGCTTGTACAACAGCTGCAATTCCGCGGCCCACATTTTCTGCAACACGAGCACAGACGAGCGGTCACGCCTCTTCAGTTTTGAGGGGTAATTAGCCGCCGGCCCGGCGTGTGTGTTAGCCGCTGCAGGCTCTGCTATCTCCAACTCTAGCCGCCGCTCGGCCGAGTCCGTGAATTCACCTAGAATCCCGTACAATTCCTTCGTCAGCACGCGGAGCAGGAGGAGCTGCTGCTGGGTGGTCTGCAAACTGTCTGTTAACTGCAAGATATTCTTTTGGTTCTCGTCGATCTTCACCTTGACGTTGTTTTCCACCAGCGCTTTCTGACCCAAAAGCGACTTGTAGAAATCGTCAATCGCCGTCGCGTCACGCCCGCGGAGCTCTGTCTTGATGAGCGTGACCACATCGTCGTCGCGGCGGTCCCGCCCGGCCCCGTAGGTGCGCACCAGCGCCATATCCGACTGATTTGTCGTTGTTCTATACATCAGCGCGTTGGAAGGCACCGGCGGGAGTCCGTGGGCGTCAAATGCCGGGCCGTGCAGCGCCAATGCCGACGCATGGATCAGGAGCCGGCGTGTATTCTTGCGTGACTTCTGTGCTGAGCTCGGCACGCCCAAAAAACGGGACGTTTCCGCAGACTCCTGGTCGTTTCCCGCTGCAAATCCGGCGTCCGCATATGGGTTCAGTTGCGGCTTGCTTTTCGCGGGCGCAAGCTGCCAGGGCGCCTTGGACTTGCGGTTGCTTGCTCTGTGATCCACCGAGAGAGACATCGGGAAGTGTTTTGGCGTGATTTATGTGTCTTTTCTTGTTTTCAACAGCCTCTGAATCGACTAGTATATCCATGCAGGTGCTGTTTATATTGAGTCCGACAGGGATCAGGGAGAATGCGATTGGTTTGGTGGTCAGATTTCTAGAAATGGTGAAGGATTTACTTCTGCTTTTAGCGTTTTGTTATTTGAAATAGACTAAGGTTTTTTGGACGGACCGGTAGTTGCATGTGTCACTTTGAGCCGTTCATACATCTGGTCCATTCCAGGTTGGATATCTCTGGTGTACGGGTGTATGAAGTACCAGACCATATTATGGGGCAGTCAAGGGCGGAAAATGACAGCTTTTCATTAAATTGAAGCTAAAAGACCCTTGAAGAAAGCTTTTCAATACGCTCAAATTGCTTGTATGCTTATTTCACGACAAAACACCATAAAAAAGCGGGGGAGTCACTATCATGGAATGCTCATGGACTGAGAAATGCCTCCATCTCTCGCGAGTCAAAACAACGAACCAGCATTCTTGTTTTTGACAAAAGTAAGTCTCATGAAAAAGTTGTTACTCTCGAATTATAAAAACAGAGTTCCATCAAGACCAATACCGATCTTGTTTGTGTGACCCCATAGACTAATACCTATACCATTTCCTCTGGTGTACGGGTCTGTGCACCACTATATACCCGTTTCCCATAAGCCAGCCCTTCAATTTTGCAGAATAAAGAAAAAAAAATTACCAACGCCCAGCCATGTCGCTCACCAGCGTCGAGCTCAACTACCTCATATGGCGGTACATGCAAGAAAGCGGCTTTGATCTCGCCGCGTATGCGTTTCTGAAAGACTCGGCGTGTCTAGAATATGAG
>JAKTVE010002774.1:23940-37122 GCA_030557065.1 Metschnikowia rubicola | reverse complement strand
TCATGAGGTGACTAGACTAATCCTAATTATCCCATATACGTGTTAATACTATGACTACCACTGTTTCCACTCCTACTGTCGTTGACACCCGCACTGATGACTTCAGAGCTGTATTGAGTAACTTCAAGTTGTTTAAGGATGAAGAGGGTTCTCATTGGACGTTCGCTGGTGACACCTCACTTACCAATCTTGACACTTCCATGCAGGTCACTCTTCAACAGTTTATATTGAGTCCGACAGGGATCAGGGAGAATGCGATTGGTTTGGTGGTGTGATTTCTATGAATGCTGAAGGATTTACTTCTGCTTTTAGCGTTTTGTTATTTGAAATAGACTAAGGTTTTTCGGACGGACCGGTAGTTGCATGTGTCACTTTGAGCCGTTCATAGATCTGGTCCATTCCAGGTCGGATATCTCTGGTGTACGGGTGTACAAAGTACCAGACCGTAATTTGGGGCAGTCAAGGGCCGAAAATGACAGCTTTTCATTAAATTGAAGCTAAAAGACCCTTGAAGAAAGCTTTGTAATACGCCCAGTTTGCTTGTATGCTTATTTCACGACAAAACACCATAAAAAAGCGGGGGAGTCACTATCATGGAATGCTCATGGACTGAGAAATGCCTCCATCTCTCGCGAGTCAAAACAACGAACCAGCATTCTTGTTTTTGACAAAAGTAAGTCTCATGAAAAAGTTGTTACTCTCGAATTATAAAAACAGAGTTCCACCAAGACCAACACTGTTCTTGTTTGTGTAACCCTACAGGCTAATACCTATACCATTTCCTCTGGTGTACGGGTCTGTGCACCACTATATACCCGTTTCCCATAAGCCAGCCCTTCAATTTTGCAGAATAAAGAAAAAAAAATTACCAACGCCCAGCCATGTCGCTCACCAGCGTCGAGCTCAACTACCTCATATGGCGGTACATGCAAGAAAGCGGCTTTGATCTCGCCGCGTATGCGTTTCTGAAAGACTCGGCGTGTCTAGAATATGAGCATGCTGAAAACAGGCTTATACCAGCCATAGAGCCCGGCAGTTTGGTCAATTTGGTACAAAAAGGCATTCTATACACGTTTCTAGAAGACGCCGCTGACGGGAAAAAGACGCGGCTCAACGTTCTCGATGCGCTTCTCAAAAGCAAGGCCGATTTTGACGCCGATAAAGATTTTGTGCTTGCACATTCCAAAACAACCGAAAAAGTCGACGAAAACGGCACCAAATCGGATATTTCAGCGACTGATGTCAACATGGCTGATGCTGAGGCCTCAGAAGAAGGCCTGGGCGCAAGCAAGGACAAATCTATCGAGGAATTGACGGGAATTGACCTCCCGTTTGAGACTACTATGCTCACCCCATTCACCACATTTGCGCCAAGCATTCTGCTCGCCTGGCACCCGTCAACAGATGTGTTTGCACTCGGGACGGAGCTGCTGGCCGCCGTGATTCATGCACTTAGTCCTGCGGGCATAGCTGAGACGGTCACGCTAAATCACCCGCCGGTGGTTGATTTCGGAAGTACACTTCCGAGCGCAGTTTCCGTCGTCCTGTGGGCGCCCCTGGGAGCCGTAGTGCTAACCGCTGGTGTTGGTGGAGAGATCCGCGCCTGGGCGCCCGACGGTCGCTTGAAAAACATCGTGAACCCGTCTCTAGGGGCCGTTTCTACCCCTGTGCAGGACCTTTTGTGGAACCCGTCCGGTCTGCTTCTTTTAAGCTTGGATATTCACGATTCCGCCGCCATTTGGGAGGGCAGCACGCTTCTGCTTATACTGGGCGTCCCGGGCACAGAGGAGGGCCAGTTTGAGACGCATGCATGCTGGCTTTCAGAGCTCAAATTCGCGCTTTCCACCCGCAAAAACGCCATCAAGATATACGCCGTCAACGCGGCACTTCCGCAGGGCGAAAACGTCGCTGTGGTGGGGCAACTTCAAGGCCACGACAACCAGATCTGCGGGCTCGCGTTCAGCCGCGTGCTGAAACTCTTGGCGCTGGCGTCGGACACTGATTACGTAATCAAGGTGTGGAACAGTCTGCTGACACAGGATGCGCTTGAGCTCAATTGCGCCGCCGAAAAGCAAAGCAGCATGTACTACCACACGCTGCCAATAATCGAACTCGCATGGTTGGCCCGTGCGGGTGATTTGCAGGGAAACGAGCTCCTTTCTGTATCGATGGAAGGCGCGGTGAATATCTGGGATGCGTTTTCTGGCGACGCGCTCGTGAGCGCAAATATTTTTCAAAACCCGGATAATTTCCAGATTTCTGATGACGAAAGCGATAGCGACATGGTGATGGCGACGAAAAACGCACTTGTATTTGCCGCAGCGGTTTCGGCCGATAGCAGGTTTTTGGCTGTGGGCGATGATTCAGGAAACGTGAGCGTTTGGGATATCAATACGGCGCGGTACAAAGGCACCACGGAGTTGTTGCGGTGCCTAGGCATTTTTTCCATGGCCGCGCCCGAACTGCCTGATTTTGGCATTTGTGATCTAGTTTGGGATGCAAACGGCCGCTACATTGCTGTATGTTACAAGGGCCGCGAAAGCGTGGTGTTGCAATGGAACAAGCAGTGAGAATGGTTGATTAAATAAGCGTTTAATTGGCCGTGAGGGTCGAGGTGTGGAGTGTTCGAAGGGGGGACTTAGATCTGTACTATATAATGGAATGGCATGAGTTACGACTACGGCTGTCATGATGAAGTCTGTAAAAAATTAGTGGTAGCTGGGCGGCTTTTGGGAAACTGAACACATGGATTTTGGGGGAAAAAATTTTCTTTTGTGTTGGGTTTACGTGTTTTTTCCGGTATAAAAAAAGGCAGATTTTCTTGTGTTGCCTTTTCTAGCAAAAACGGTGTAGCTACTTGAAGACTGAGGTTATTATCAATACAATCTCGGCTGGTGAAACACACGTTGTTGTCTATTTTAGAATTCAGAATTGTGGTAAAGGGAAATAAATCTGCAGATGTTTGTGTTTCTTTTTTTATTCTATTATCTTGCCCAGCTGGGAGTCTTCGTGAATCTCTATCTATAGAAATGCCCTTAAAGCAGAGCAATCATTGAAAAAAGGGGGTTTGGCATAGTCTTGCGAATGAATTTTTTTCGTTTATTTGCACAAACGACTATCCGACATATCTACCAGCCTCTTGCGCAATATCTACAGGGCGCGATGAAAAGAAGTCCACGGGCTTTTAAGTGTCATTTCGAAAGCTTGAAAAAATGCACAAACGCAGAGGAAAGTGAATCTACTCAAATCGGATCTCATGAGGAACTGAAGCGAGTGCGCATAAAGCGTGGTACAATCCTGGACCATATAGGGCCCGAGCTAACAGCGAAAGCCTGCGATTTGTTTCTCTGAAAAAAAAAAAAAAAAAAATGAAATAGTTCTCTTGAGCCGACTTCTCGATTTTTAAGGATAAGGGTATTCACAACGGTTTGCTTGAAATTGCTGTAAAGAGTTATGTACACCTACTTTACATGAGCAAAGATTGATTCGTGTTGCCCAGTGTTGCCGGGCATCCACCTGGGGTTATCTGTTTTTATTTTATGTCTTTCTATAAAGGAAACAAATTTGAAAAGCATGGTGGGCGAGGTCGTTTTCTGTTTCCAATTGAAGCTGTTCATAATCTTAACCTAGGGAACAAAACTGGCGGCTGCGACCACATCGCGAAGAAAACACTGTTTCCCGTCCGATCAACGTTAGTTAACCTTCGCAGAGCCGTACTGAGTAGTGTAGTGGGAGACCATATGCGAAATTACGGTGTTGCAGTCTCTTTTTTTTTTAATTGTGCATTTCATCCCGAAACCCCAGCTTCATCCATCTGTGAGCTCCTTATCAAAGTACTACTCGATCGAACTATGAGTTCCACGGAAGAGCCCGGGATGAAGACGTAGATTTTAATATTTTTTTTTTGGTTGCGAAAAGGCAAGCTTGTTCAAATTCACGATTTCTTGCTTAAAAAAAAATCCTGACAAAATTCGACTACTTACGTACTATCGTCCGCGGTAGTACATTTGTCAATTTTAACAATACAGAGAAAATTAGCATTGTCCTTGCATAAAGATGACACGCTATACAAAGAAGTTTACCATTCTTTAAAAAAAAAAATATGAAACGCTTGGTGGCCCACCATGATTTGGCTTTCTCCCAACTTGTCTCGGCAAATAATATCATGAATGTTGACAATAGACATGATTTGTGCTGCAAAAACAATCTCAATGTTCACATTTTCTCTCAAATGAAAAAAGCGGGGGTTCGAAAACTGTTTATTCTGCTCTGAACCAATACTACTTTATGCCCTTTGATCCAAAACATCCACATGCAGCATGAAACGTACATCACGTTTGCGGGCATAACAAAGAGAAAAAAAACCGTTCAACCATATCTTCATTGGATGCGCGTACCAACGGTTTTCACAGGCTGAGTCAAGCCAATTTCAGCATCGACGTCATGAATAAATATCAATAACATTCGCACCTGTTCGCAAAATCGACGGCCACCTCGATCACCTTCCCGATGAGATACTTGTTGGGGAAACTTGATACTTTGCAGCTCTTGCTCAAGTATGGGTATTTCCGCAAAAGCCCTAATGCTATCATGTCTGCAGTGTCTTCAAACAATTCCCGGTATCTCATGCCCGGGTAGTATTTATTGAACATTTCTCTATCCTGCAGTATGATTAATAGAGCGAGATTACCTTTTCGCTCCAAGGTTATAACAAAATTCTGTGCCACTATAGACATCTCCTGAGCGGTGGGGATCGCTGATATTTTCTCCCACATTAGTCTATCTTCGAGAATTTGGCAAAAGTCCTTTAATATATCTCAATTGTCGCCTCCTAGGAGCAGACCTGGTACTTTATAACCTTTTTTAATGGCTTCATGCACTGTGGTGCCATAATTGGTAAGATCTCCATCCGAAATTTCTGTTGGTTTTTGGCTAGCCATAACCGATGAGTAGTTGTTCGACTTGTAGTATTGTCTAATTTCTAAAATTTTGATTATAAGTTTGAAATAATATATAGATATGTGTCTACTGACTTTCTTCTTCTCCCGGAGAGCCTCTTTTCGCGGTATCGGGCATCGGCCGCGAAATGCGCCTGTCGATTCAAGCCATGGAACGCTGTACTGAGGCTTATCAGTCAATTCGAATGATTATGAGATAGCCTCTGATTTTTTTTTTTTGCTTGATACATCTGATTAAGGACTGGGAGCCAGAATTGCTTACCTAGCTCTCCAGAATACTATATATGAATATATATATGAATATATATATAAAACCCTAGCCAGCTTCGCTACCATGCCTTAGCCGCGTGGCTGCGTATGAGAATTAATTAGGTTGTCATCGCCCTAAAGGCTGATCTCAAAACTTTTTCATTATTATTGATATGTAATTATAATTTGCTTTTGTATTCTGGCACTGACTCTTGATCTAACGGCCTTGAGCTATGGGTGGTATTGGCAGTGGAAGAGATTCTTATGGCCAATTCACGTCAGAACACGTCTAAATTCTAATTGGAACAAAAAAAAAGACATCTGCCAGGAAGGTGTATCACTAAGCTATTTCTAGAGACTATTTTGCTTAAGATTGATCTATCCTGGCTTTAGCAATTAATGTTTCTTTAATTCTTTCCATTGAAAATAGACTTTTCAAAATACTAATTTTGTGTCAAAGAGTATCTTGGTAGCCATATCATACCGGTCTGCCCGCAGTAAATCCGAGGCATGAGTTCACCTGTTTTTTTGCATCAAGACAGCTGTCAACAATCGATGACACGCCAAGTCTGAAAGAAAAAAAATGCGTTTTAATTGTATCAGAAAAGTCTTTTCTTTTCCTCAAACCTAGCAAGACAGTCCTGGGTTTGATCTGATGGGGGAGGATAATCCGTTCATGATTAGATCTGGCAGGTGACACCGATCATAAAAGAAGAAGAAACTGGCCAAGACATTGCTTATCATAGTTACTGTTGTGGATCAAATTTGTCAAGAAACATCAGAGGAATTTATCGCAGAAAGCAATCCATAACAGTGATGATTATGACCAATACGTAATTCACAAGTCTTTCGAAAGTCAAAACTGACTGGCCGCGATCTTCCAAAAAACTTTTCGGATTCAACCAAATTGCCCAAAGAAAGAAAAATTTTGGGCAAAAGGCCACCAGTAGACACCACGCACTCCTTAACTCCCCTTCCCCTCACTACAAACTGGGATACCCACAAAATTCATTCACGTACAATATATACACATATTTCTCTAAATGGCCGAAGCTGTGACCGACGACGTGGCCTCTGCAACCACTGAGGACGCCGTCAGCGACGCGGCAAGCGCGGCTCTTTTGAGCGTGGGGCTCGTTGAGGGGAAAAAGTACTCCAAGTAACATGTGGCCAAAGAAAGCGCGGCGAACGCGAGCCTTAACAACGGCGGCTGCGAGCCACTATCGCTACCCGCGGGCTTGTTGACGGGCTCGGTCAAGTAGCTCTGGAGCGCCAAGAAAACCGACGACCAAGATAAAAGCTTGTTGCGCATGAACATTGCTGCCATAGGGAGCGTTTGTGAGATCATCGAGCTGGCCTCGGACCGCGGCTTGGCCGGCTGGTGTCTGTAACTGCAATTGTTAGTATTTAGGGGGAAAACAGAAGGTTTGAAAGAAAAAAACCTCAAGAATTTGAGGAAAATGAGAAGGATAGTGCACTCGAAAAGACCGATCTGAGGATACATGAGACCACCAAAAGATATGGTGAACAAGTCTTCTTTGTCGATCTTATTTTTCTTTTTTTTTGGGGTGCTGTCATGATTACATACGGAATAACGAGGTCTGCTCTTTTGGGGCTGGACATGGTGGATGCTGGGGATATATCACAGATATGATAATTCTATAATGGTTCTCAGATTTCAGAATCCACCGATAAGTGGGCGGCGGGCGCGTGTTGTGTGCAGTCCAGGATGATTATGGGCGCCCAGTATGGCTGCGAACAAATTTTGTGTGTTTTTTTTTGTTTGATTGATCTAATTGTTTTTTTTTTTGGGAGCTAGGCCCGCTTGATTTCTCATTTCGGGTGCGTTTTTGCTTAAACCATTTCTGAATAATGGATATTCCCTTTTTTTTTTGATTTGTCAGTCAATTTTCGACATATTTGGCTGGCAGAGTAAATACTGGTTTAATCGCAGCGTTTCAGATTCTATCACACTTGATGAATTTCGAATCATCCGCATAAAGTTGAATATTGGTTTAATTTCTTGGCCTTCTCTGATGTTTTCCCTTTCAAAGAGTTGTTGACATTCCCGCCTTTTACAAATTTCAGCGCATAGAGGTGCTTTATTGACGTCTCTTACTCAAATTCCGGCCAGCTAATATATCACGGAAAGACCCACCAATCCCGATTATATGATGATATCAATTTTGTGTATATTGTTTTTGTATCGGCAAACATTTACTGGTTCTGGGTGCAGAGCTGTAAAATTTTTCTCGAGTATTGCACTTAAATTGCGTCTATCATTATCTCACATCGCGATACAGTAAGGCCTGTTGTAACAGGGATCACATTTGTTGAGCAGAAATAGAAAAAGTATCAAAGCCATCTTTTCAAGAAGCGATTTATTGATGTGAAGTACAATTGCTTACACTGTTTCGGAAAAATATGGTCAGGTTATCTCTTTAATCAGCATTCGTATAATCAGGTCTTTAATTACTGGACTAATAAACATTGTAATGTCATATTTTAATGTCATATTGATTTTGAAACCTTTGAGATTGAAACTGTCATTAAAAGCCCAAACCTTCAACCCCAACATACGTTTTGAGAAATCAAAATGAAAGACTACTAATTAAGCATGTTGATTTGAAAAGTAATCACAATGGGGCAAGCCTTTCATGTCGTACACATGTACACAATTAATCGTTTACTGAAATTATTAGCATTGAGCTACTTCCCCGACCAAAATGATATCGCTTATTTCGTGTTCTCGTGTTCTCCTGTTGTTTGTTCTTTGACATTTGTCTTGACAACAGTTGCAAATACGCACCATGCATTATCTGGGCCAAAATCAAAGTTTTACCCAATACCCGATATCTCTACAAACCAAGCAAAATGAGGGGAATGATATCATAATTACATTACATGGTGCAATCATGCTGAGAGGTCTTTCCCGCCTAACCACATTATCAAATATTATGCTAGGCCGCGTTCCAGTTAACTGGTATGCTCCCAGTATGCTTTTTTTTGAGTCTGCTGGCACAGTATAAACATGTCCCTCCGGAACAAATTATCCACCCCTTTCTTTCCTTTTTCTTTCCTTCCCATTCCAAACTCAGTCCGCATTTATTGTTCTTTACTAAAAGCTTCACAAGAAAAATCATTTACGCCACACTTGAAAAACCCGTCATTTCCAACCAAACGACAAGCCAAAACCAACTTTCGAAATGCATCTTACTTCCAGATACCGTCTCCATAGCGCGGGACTCACCGCGCCCGCCGAGACCTCTGCAGGCTCTGTGGGACGAACTTGCAGAAACGTTTACTCGAGATGTAACAGTCGATTCTTGAGGCATAACGTATCGTCTGGATCCGAGAGAAATCCTCGTTTCTCAGTTTTGCCGGACAGTGCTTCGCCAGGTAAAACCAGTCCTGACGCAACGCACCAATCTAACAGCCCAAACAATGATGCAAACGGGCCTGGGGACTCGGACCTCTCTTATCCGGACAACCCGCAAGAACGATTATCCGGAGATTCAGGTGCACCCGAACCATCAGAGTCTTCGCAGAATGAAACACCCACCGAGTGCCTCAAAAAGAGCAAGCCGTCCCGGTTTCGCAAAGGGTGGCTGAAGGCATGCCGACAGGGAGTCTCATACACGAAAACCGTCTTTTCCGCGTGGGTGCAGGGCATGCGAATGGAGTCTCAGACCGAGTACAATTTTTCGCAGCCAACTCTCGAAGACATATACAACATGGGATTCACGCACGGGGTTGGCCTGAGCCAGTACCGTATGGCGATGGGAGGGAACAGCAGCCGCCGAGGTGAACCTTCACGTGAACTAATGTCTCCCGTGTGTGTTTCCACAGGGATTATGACTAATCCTGCAGAGAATGCATCGGGGTTGTTGATACCGAATAGGATCGGCAACGAGGCCCGCCCGCGAGACTCAATCATTGATTTAAGAGAGTTCGAGCCTTTTTTCGACGCGACAAACGGGCCTTTGCTGTATAACGATAGCGATTCTGTTGCGTCGGAGGCCGTTCCCGAAACGGTGGACCAGTGCACACCAGAGACATGTTTAGACCCGGACATGGAGGTCGAAAGTGACTCGGACTCGCAAGACGAGGAGTACAGCGTGGACGCGATCATTGACTCGGGCACGGAGGAGATCAGTTTTGACTGGGGCTCGCTCGCCAGCGACAATGGGCCCGAGGAGAACGCGATTTCGCGGTCTTTCCAGTTGGCTGATACTACCAAGGCGCTAAAGCTCGACAAGACGCCTAGTCTGGCGTTTGCTGACGCTGGCGTTCAGCCGGATGACCTGCAAGCTGACGAAAGTAACTACAACTTGAGCTCCTCGAGCTATAAGGATGAGTCGAGGCTGCCCATCGAAAGCTCTCAAAGCAGCTTATGGCATTCAGGCTGGGACGACGTGAGCACTGGGAAACGCAACCTCCAAACGGATTCAGAGTACACTACATTTCCTAGTCCTCGAAACAAGGACTTTTCTGGATTTGCAGCCATCCCCAGAAGAAATGTTGGCGCCCTCGAATCTGAACCACGCATGTTCGCCCTGGCCGTGGCCAATTTGCAAGCCGAGGAAGCTGCCCGCTTGCGGGCCATGACGTCGCCGTTTGTGGTGCACGCGCCCATAGACAAGACCAGCGAGAGTTTGGCCCGCCAAGTGCTTCTCGCGACGCAGCTGGCGCAGATGATGTCGTGCCAGGAACCAAAAGAGCCCAAGCCATTCACGCTGAGCTTTCTTGCGAATGACCTCCCGCTCCATGAACGCGAGCCGACGCCGCTACACCCAGTCACCACCAAACGAATGTTTCTGTTTTGGGAAAAGACTAAACCCGTGGTGTCTTCGCGGCCAAAGAGGCCTGTTATCGAAAGGGTCCTGGTTCCTACTTCGTTATGGGACGCACTCCAGCTCGAAAAAAATAGGGGTTGTCGGCAATTCAAGCTTGGGCTTTTGGAAGGAGAGGACTTTGGCCTTTTCAGGGCCGCAAAGGAGCAGCTTCGGGCACCGTTTGAGGTGAATAATCTCATTGCCGAAATGGCTGCTGGAATGAATGTTGAAAGCGAGCATGTGTGGGAGAAAACCGCCAAAGTGTCATTTAGCGACAATCCGCTGACGATCAAACCTGTCAGGGGCAAAGGGATCATGAGTTTGTTCCGAAAGGGGAAGTTGGCTCTGGCCACGGGCATACTCAAGAGACTGGCGGCTATCCGCACGCATGACGTTATGACGATCAAGAACTTCACACAGGACTTGTCTGTTGAGAGCCAGAAGGTTTTGGAAAGACTCATGTGGGCAAAGGTGGCCTCTTGCAGGGCCAAAGTCGACTTGTACATGTTGCATGCAGTCACGGAGAAAGTGTCGAAAGTCATGGACTCGTTCCGGGACTGTTGTAATTTCTCCAAAGACAACTACGCCAGTGTGGCGGCGAAACAGGTGTTGGGCTACGTTTCCTACCTCTCTCAAATACGCGACGAAAACTCTGCTGTGTTTGATACGTTGGTGGGTGTTGGCTATGAATATGCAGTTCTTTTGGACTCGTTCAACAACACTTACGAGACTCGAGCGTCCGCTGCTAAGGCCGAGGCCAGCTTGACGACTTTGAAGTCTGGTCTTTCCCAGACCCGCGAGCGTCTAGATGGCGTCCAGAATGCAGTCACGCAATTGAATGAAGAGTTTCCTGAGTACGCTGAGCCAATGGCGAGACTTGTGCATACGGCGATTTTCGGCAGAGTTGAGCTTTCGTCGATTTATGCCGAGTTCTTACAGTCAAGCAGTACCGCGAACGCAGGCATGGTTAGCCTCAAGCTGCTTTTCGAGACTTTTGTCAGCACGCTGGACATTTTGATGACGCCCACCAATCTCTGCGAAGTCGAGACGTTTCAAGAGTGCTTGCGTGATTTACAAGCTTGCCATGACATTGTGCGGGGCGTGCAAAACGAGCTTGAGTTGCAAATCGAAGCCGTTTTGACCACAGCCCAGGTGCTTCTGGCGCGTCCTCGTGACACTCTTCCTTCCTAGTCAGCCTTCGGTTTCCTCACGCGCATATATACATTTTTAGAGCCCTTAATGCAAACACACAAATTGTTTTATACTTCTTGAGAACTTATCTAGTAGATGCAAGAAGTGAGGGTTTTTGGCACCCGAACGGGAAATGTGATTATGCGAAATTCATCCTCGGGTTTCATATTTCCGCCTGCGTTAATGCAAAATAAAATTTATTGCAAAGAATGATGCTGGTCATTCTTTACTAAATCCGATCAGGCGGTTTTTGAAGTCCGCGCTCGGCACGCATGCACGGCGTCTTACATCCCAAAGCCACACTCAAAACAAGCCTTTCAAAACAAGCCACTGCCATGAGAAGCCTCTTAAAATTGCGCAAATTTTTTCACATATTGGAGGCTTGGCGATACGAGAAGATTATGGTCGTTTTTGAGAATAAACTCTGATTCTTTCCTATGGTTTCAGAAGAATATGCTCTATTCAGCACCGGACTTGCTATACGGGCAACTATGTAGCAATGCTGGTTGCCCCTATTTTCCCCGGATCCCAACGCTTGGCCCAGCATGTGGCTGGAGGTTTTTTTTACAGCATGAAACACGCCCCGCAAAGAAGAATAAAAAATTTCCGGTTGTTTATTTACACGAAGAACTCAATCCTGGACGCATTCGCGTGGGGGTCACGCAAGCAAACGTAAGGGGAAACGCAGGTCCTGCCCCTAAAAGGCAACGTGACCAGCCTAATGGGAGCAAACTTTAGACTGCCCTGCATTTCATGTTCGGCGAGTGAATCATAGATAATTGATATGGAACATTTGGCCGAGATCACTATATTTGTTTGCTGTGCCCAGACAATTGTCGGTTGCGCGAAACAAAAAGTCACATTATGGTCTTCATGTCACAATAACATATTTTCATGAACAACGACATATGCACCATTCTGCATTCTCGGAATATGTGGCCGTAACTCCGTCCAGCACGTCTTCATGCACACATGTGGAGTGACGTTGTATTCTATAATTAGAAGCTTTACATGCAGTAATGCGGCATTTCATGCATCATTTTGTTGCCAAATCAAACTTTATTTCTTGGCATCGGCTCAAGCGCGGTTGCGGCCGCATAGAAATAATATATAAGAGTGATTCAGATTCCTTCAATCATATAAACACAACCATCTACTAAACCACAAATCTTCACAATGCTTGCTCTTACCGCCTTATTGTCTCTCGCTACCTTTGTTTTCGCCGACGAAACCTTTACCCTTACTGCACAGGGTGAGAACATCAACTCCAAAGTCGGTGTTGCCAACTCCAAGTTGGTGTTGAATAACGAGGCCGCCACATTCATTTTGCAGACCCCTTCGGGCTACCTTACAGCCAACGGCCAGAACGTCGTGCTCACGCCCCAGGGCATTGAAGTCTCTGACTCAAACCAGTCGAAGGATTTCGGCGTGGAGGACGGGAAGCTCAGAAGTGGCCCTAGCTCCGACAAATTCGACTTCTACAGCTGTCCTGATGGAACGCTCGCCAACTGGCAGTGTGACGGCGGTGTGGCCATCTCGTTGCTCACCGGCGACGCCGCCCAAACTTCCACCGAGACTTCTGCGTCTTCAAAGGCATCGTCTACACATGCTTCTTCTAGCCACGCCTCTTCTGTGCACTCCTCGTCATGGACAGAGGTCCACTCCAGCTCCGTGACGAAGGCGCCAGTCTCGGGTAACAGCACTGTCACTGACGTGCACTCCACGTTGAAGACGATCACTTCCTGCAGCGACGATGCGTGCCACTCCACCGCCAGCGTCTCCTCGTATGAGGGTGCTGCCGCTCAGGCCAAGTATGCCGCCGGTGCCATTGCCGTTGCCGGTGCATTGTTGTTGTGATTCTAGCGTTTTTTCATTAAGATTTTCTAAAATATTCTAAAAGTGTTTCCGTCGCTATTTCAGCCTCAATCGTGTGCTATGTCCACGCTGTG
>JAKTVE010002774.1:6255-23565 GCA_030557065.1 Metschnikowia rubicola | reverse complement strand
CGCCAGTCTCGGGTAACAGCACTGTCACTGACGTGCACTCCACGTTGAAGACGATCACTTCCTGCAGCGACGATGCGTGCCACTCCACCGCCAGCGTCTCCTCGTATGAGGGTGCTGCCGCTCAGGCCAAGTATGCCGCCGGTGCCATTGCCGTTGCCGGTGCATTGTTGTTGTGATTCTAGCGTTTTTTCATTAAGATTTTCTAAAATATTCTAAAAGTGTTTCCGTCGCTATTTCAGCCTCAATCGTGTGCTATGTCCACGCTGTGGAAGTATGGCCGAGCAGTGTTAATAAATAGTATGTATTTTTTACGAATGAATTGATTTCATTTCCAAATTTGATTTTGCTTCATTGGTGTAATAAGGAGCTTTCGTGGGAATTCTTGCAATTCCGAAATTATGCTAACTGTCGGTACCTGACTGCCGGTAGGTGAAGATTGCATGAGGAAACCGCCCCACTTACAGATATGAATGACTGTTAAGTGACCGAACGCGGATCTACTTGCCGCTCCTGGATTTTTGGGACCTTATGAAAACACGATTTTTTTTCTCAATAAATGTCCATTAGATGCTTAGGTGCATGCCAAATTAGGTGAAATTATATATTTCGCCATTTTCAAACTGTCCAACGTGAGAGCAACCAAATACACGCCTCTTTTTACCTCACCACCAGTACCTTTTCATATATAATCAAGAAATTTGTCTTCGATTTCTTTTGAGTTTTGAAAATCAACGAAAACTGGTCAACACAAAATGGCTTCGACCGAAGTGGCTTTCGGCTCTGAGAGTCAAAGCCTCTGTCTTATCGCACCGCGCTTATTGAGAAGGCTTAGAGCCTTATGAGAAAAAACTATAATGACCAAATACGGGTATGGTAAACTTAGCTGGGATTTAACCAATGCTAAATTTAAAGAAAAAAAAAGTGGAAAATGATGAAGAACGATTAAATAACCACGGCTCTTTGGGATTCAAATCCCGCGCAGCGAAATTCTTTTATATTCCGCATGAGGCTTTTTGTTGAAGGATAAATTGGCCAAACTTGCCGACCCATACGCACCGAAAAGAAAGTAGAACCAGTATTTGATCTTAAAAATTGTATATATTTATGAAGTCGCTAATCCAACACCAAAACCAGAGGCTCAAAAGCATACCGATATGGCACCAATAGAGTCGAATGTCACAGCCATCATGAGCACCCAAAGAAGGTGTTTTCAGAAGTGGAAAAAGACAGATAATTGGCGGTGATCGCAAAAACCCCGCTGAAACATATGATGCCCCGAAAAGCGTCAAAATTAAGGGCATTGACTGATAGTCATTGCCTAATTCAGTGCGCTAGTGAGCACATTCCAAAAGCTAGACTTGTTCACAAGCAATACGGGTGTTTTTTTTTTTTGGTTGGCTCGATAGAGCAAGACTCGGGTATGGGTAACATCGCGGTATCAAACTTCAAGGACAAAAAAAGAATTTAGGGCATGCCGGATGAAGCATAAGTTATTACAAGCTCTCGCACACCTCTCTATTGCGGAGTTTTGAACTCTCGACTAAAGTACTAGATCAAGTTGAAACGGCAGTGAACACACGGAGCCCCAAAAAGGTCTCTGGATTAAAAGCTGGAGCGAATCACATCAGGAAGTTCTACATCTGCTACTTGGCATATGGAAGTCGCATAAGCGATAATTTCGAAGGGGGAGCAAGTCTGTGTGAACGAGATAGACTGGACCGTGGCGAGGGCTTCGGTGGCATCGTTGGAAAGTACTTGAAAGATTCAAGGCAAAGCTGTGTCTTTAAGGGTGCTGGCTGGACAGTCACACGGGTATAAAAAAAGGGCTCCCCTTCTGATCTGAGGCCATATACTGGACCAAACGGCAAATGTGACAAAGGATAGGTGATCGAAGGCCTCCCATGTCCTGAAATTTGTGCGACGTACCCACCTTTGAGTAGGAGTGGACTCGATAAATTCGATCGAGGATCTGGCAGCTATATACTCTGCAGTAATTTGCTAAAAAAAACTAGCCCATTAGTGTCAGTGAATGAGCATCATCGAGGCCAACATGTGGTGTTCTGGCTTTTGGGGCAACTCACAAAAAGAGTTCACAAACAAGGCATGTTGCAGCAACCATGGCTTTTATGCTTTCCATTCGACATTTTGTGATGATTTTGTTAAAGGGAGAGTCAGGGACTGGAATTCATTCCCCAACTTATTATCATGGGAGCTTGTTTTTTGAAAGCTCAAGAAAAAATAGAGAAACCCCCGGAAATCTTGCCCCTTTCTCACCCCTTCCAAGAGCGCATGGTTGAAGGGAGAAACATTCTCTCGACTTCACTTTGCAAAAAAGTGACCAAATCATGCCTCTAATCACGCTCTTCACCTGCTGGCCCCGCTGCATATGCCATACCAGTCCCCATCATCAATATCACGTCCTAATCACAACTCTATAGTCGACAAATCCCGGGATTTTCAGCCCACAGTGACCAAATCTCGTTGCCTGTAATAATGCGATACGACCGCCAACACCATGTCCACGCACAGCAGCGCCACGTGAGAAATCTCCGTGCCCTGTGTAGCAGCTTCTATGAGCTTTTCTCTAAGCTTTTGGGCCTTTATGCCCAAAGCACGCACTATGGCCAATTCTTGATGATCTAGGCCGTTATCTAGGCGCACAAAAGTGGCAAAGATCCAGTCTGCTAGATTTTCAGGCATGGACCCCAGAAGCCATTTTGTGTAGTAAACAACAAGCTTTATCACCGTGGGGTGTTCAAGCGTGGACTGGAAGTATTCTTGTGGCGGTGCAGGGGTGTTGAACACAAGTTCTCGCCATTTTCCGGCAGATTCGGGAACGGTACGAATTTGCAGGGTTTGCACAGTAGTGGATTCTGGCATATCCATGGATTTTGAGTTCTCATGGACTTCTGGTAAACAGAGATTTGCTTCTTTGAGCGTATTGGTGCATAGAGACTCATCCTCGGTATCATGATGATCGATGCTGATTTTGCGTCTCTTTTTAGGCTGTTCGTGCCCATTTGAAACCTCGTCATTTCCAATGAGACAAGTCTCTGATTCATCCGCAAGATTAAGGTCAAAAAAAATGTCACGTGTGCTGTTTTTCCTTTTCTGATCCATTTCCTGACTCAAGATCCCCTCATCAATGAGTTCGTCGACGAATTTGTTGATACAATCCAAAATATTGAAATTTTTTTCCGTGCTCCAGCGAGAAAACGCCTCGTTGAAAGAATTTATCTGCTTGCCGCTTGTGGCATACCGGGCAAAGCATTTGGCCACCATGGCCCATATATAGTCGTGGCCGTGTTCATATGCCATGAGGAAATACACATACGGGACCAAATCGCCCTCCAGGGCCGCCGAGGCCAACTTCGTCTCACGCACTGCGATCGTGTGAGGCTGGATATGGGGAATGATCAACTCTTTGAACGTTGTTTCCACTATGGCTCTTGAATATGTTCCTGCATAGAAGCGGTCACAAACTTGTGAATCAAGACACGAGCGGAATTTCTCGGAAAAGTCTTGCTCCACACTGTAGACGGCTTGGTTTATATCCTCCTCCTCGCCCAGGAAGAGCGACACGAATTTCTCTCGCTGAAACAGACAATAGGCTCGGTTTTCGTCTGAGAGTTTCGAAAAGGATGCCACAAAGTAAAGGTAGAATTCGGGGAAAAGCCCGAGATTGTCCATGGAAAGCTGGTATGGAACGAAATCTCTGAAATTGAACGAATTTGGGCCTTCGCAGGGCGGTAGGGGCCGAGCCAAAAAGGGCTTTTTCTCACTAGACCTGTATTTTCTGAGCCACGACTTTGGGGTTATGGAATACATGCGAAATGGAGCCCAGTGATCAGATTCGACAGAGTAGGCGTTATTTCCGCTTGAAAATGTTTCGATTTGGCTATTTGCCGCTGTTTGCGCCAAAACATCATCTTTTTGAGGCAATTCGGAGTCACCCTCGGTCATTGGTGCATCCACCGAGTCAGCCTGCACCAGAACATCGTCTTCATCAAGTTCTGAATCCCCAGCCGACGTGAAATCAAGTTGAGCGACCGAAATCGTTTCACAAAAAGCTTCTTTTGGAAAAATTTGGCTTTTTTCCTTTTCCTTTTCCGCTATTAGCCTTGACATAATACTGTTTATATATTCCAGAGACAACGGAGACATCCCCAGCAGGGTTTTCTGAGACGCTTTTTTTTCTCTTTTTTCTTGCCTTTTCACAAAATGGCACGCCTGGTCATTTTCCGCCTCGTTCCTCACACCTGTCAAGTACTCATAGACCTGCAAATCATCATTAGCATGAGAATTGGGGTCCAATGGGAACGCCCTGTGCTGGCCAAACACAGCATCTAAAGGGCCTTGCGTGTATGCAGGCTGGGTACCATTTCTCCCTTTTGGCCGATTCAGGTATTTCTCGCCCCGTCGTTCGCTCATGACGTTTTTAGGCTTGTCATGGTATGGCAGTGGAGCGAAATTGATGATGATGCATGGTTTACTAAGTAGCAGGTCACGTGACTGGCCATGGCTATATGACCTGGCAAAAAAACCTACAATCGCAATTCAGCAGACTCATTGCGGCATTCTATGGCGTATATATGATTTAAACGTTCTTAAAGCCGTGCTTTTTTCGGGTCAATCTATTATTACTCGGCTGTTAGGGTGTCTTATATAGAATCGCATATGGCTTCAAACGATCACGTGCGCGCCACAGCAATGGCCATGTCCCAGTATGAGAGGCCATACATTTGGGTTTATCTTTGTTTATCTTTGCTTTGTTTAGTTGTGCCGTGGAACCCACAGTGGGTTTGATTTCTCGGCGTGCTTAATATTTTTGGCAAATTTACTTCAAGCACACTTATATGGTGCATCGCAATACCCATACTGTCGGGCCAAATGTTAGCGCATACAATTGATAAATTGATATGCAGATGAAAGTGGGAGATTATTGCAGATGGTCGGCCATGAAAGAACGATCTTTAGCTCTTGAAATTCCTCATAACAGCACAATATCATTTGCTCGCTGAAAAAGTAGATGGTTTACAGCTGAGTCTGGAACGTGACGGGAACAAAAAGAAAGACAAGCTCTGGCTTTGTAGACACAGATGTTCATCATAAACTGTGGTTAGAGACTCAGGGCGTTCCGCAATGTATCCTGAGACTCGAAACTTGAAACCACCCCATATTGCTCTAAAAGATGTAAGACCCCGGATCTTGATCTGTTAAAGACCCATTCACTATCATGGTTGGCCATCGCACAGTATCATATTGAAAATGCCCTTCAGTAGAAAATGCTAAAACGGAATACCCGCAGTTTCACGCATTTCCAAAAGCTCCATATCGTCTTGATTTGGCTTCCCCAAACTCCCCAGATTCATAATCCAATACAGGCGTGTTATACTGACCCTTTCTTTGTTGAACCTGATTATGCCTAGCACAACACCCCTTTTTTTCCCCCAGAAAAGCCCGAGTTGCCTCTTAGCCTTATTCCCGCAACAGTAAGATTCTGAAACACCTGAGGATCACAATGCGTGCCCCCATCCAGATCTTCTTTGTTTATGTTTCCCCAACCCATTTACTCACACTAGGAATCACCATTTACCGTTTCTGGAACTCCAGCATCGTCGGCTTTTCGCTTTTTCCGGGCAACCACGGGGCCCCTACGGAGCTTCGCAAGCAACTTATCGCTGAAAGCCGACTTGCACGTCGGGCAGCGGTCCAGGTTTGGGACTATGCTCATTATGCATAGACAGACTGCACACACGTAGCCAATGTCGACCGGCTTGCCCGTGACGAAGCAGCTGGCCTTGTAGTCGACGTTTGTGTTGGTGGGCAAGATCACCACCAGGCGGAGACTCGGCTCGATGAAGTACGCCGTGCACAACGTCTGCACCAAGCCGCGCGGCTCACTGATGTGCAAGTACACGCCTTTCGTGGCGTCTGCGGCCTGCTGGAGGTACGGCGACGCGTGCGGGCCAAGGCGGGCCACGTCCACGGGCACCTTCATCTTTTGCGCGGCGAAAATCGCGTTCATCACCGCAATATAGTTGGTGTCGTGCGTGTCGCTGGCGGACACGATAAGAATGCGCGCGTCCATGGCCGTGGCCAGTGCGGGGCCCGCGTGGGTCGTCGTATCGGTGGCAGAATTGACTGCAGACGTCGTGGCCGTGATTGCCAGTGCCTGCGTGGTCACGATCAGCTGGTCCAAGTGCAACATGCGGTTGGTGTAGGTGAGCGCCATTGACAACGCGCCCAGGAGCGTGGATGCGTCCGAGAGCGCTTGCTCGGGGCGGCTTTCGAGCCGCTGGAACTCGGCATTGAGTTCCAGGAGCACGGCAGTGTCGACGACGCGGAACTGGCGGTACATGCCGTCGTTTATGAGGTGGGCCGCGCCGGAAGAACGTTTATCCGGGCCATCTTGTTCACCGCCATTCTGCCCCGTTTCCGCCTCGCGGGCTCCACTCTCATCTTCGTATCGGCCGCCGGGGCTCGGGTGGAGGAACCGTGAGCCGAGCGGCAGCAGCGCCACCACTGCGACCTGGTTGCTGTTGTTCAACGCCAAGTGCGCATTCAAAAACACCAAAAGCAGCTTCATGGTCTCCAGGAGCAGCGCCTGTGGCGCCACGGCGTGCCATGCGCGTGGGCTGAGGCCCACAATCACCGTGAGTAACGACGAGTTCTCGCTGACGGGTTCCGCCGCCGGAAGCTCGCTAAAGGCACTCTCACTGATCTTGTCCATACTGTATAAGGCAATGTGGCGAGCGATGGGATATGAAAAGTGGGTAGGACCTTGAAAATTTCACCGAAAAAAGACTTTTATAGAAAATTGAGGGTTTTCAGAACGGATTGATATGATCTGGACCCAGATTTGACCGGTTTTTGGTGTGGATGATGCGGTGTGGAAATGTCTCTAGTGAGATGTTGGTGTGCACTAGAGACTAGTATGAGTATGAGCAGTGATCACTATGAGCATTTGGTGGGGTCTCTCGCACACCCATACAAGTTACAACTCGGACCGGTGATGAGAATTGATTTTTTCTTCATTTTTTTAGTATATTGTTTGCTACGAATTAAATGGAAACGAAGAACATAAAGCTTTTGTTTGTCAATAATCTACTATTTGATTAGTGTTGATTGGTTTCATATCTAAGCATATTTATCTCGAGGGTTTTCGTCGTCTTTTTAAATATAAGAGTATTCTTTGAGCATTGGCTCTCGAACCTCGTTATTGATGCGCTTAGGGACACTAGCAAAAATAGAGATGGGATCTTATTGATTGTATTTTCTTTCATGGACATAATAAAGAGAAAGCTTGATTCTTTCATTTTTATCGACACAAAGTACGACGATGATCATTCACCGAATAGTACACACGCGATGCTAAAGAGTGGAGAGTCAATTCAAGTGCATGGTAGCGAGACGAGCTACAGTATGATTTTCCGTAAATATATATACATTTACTTTTCCGAAGAGCTGGATAAAAAATTTCGACTTCTCGGTCATTCATCAGATATTTCAAGCAGACTGCACTAATGCTTTATATCTTTATAGCACTGGCCGCGAGACATAGAGCCCATCCGTCCCGAAGAAACCATTCGGGTAGGAAATATCGGGGGAAAGGATCAAACATGATTTAACAAGTTATGATTTGTACTGAATTTGGCTCAATTATCTATAATCTCTTTTTTTTTTGTTTCCCTCGAAGTCCCGTTTCATTCTATCTCTATGCTTGTTGAGTATACTGTTGAACTCCCGGACGGCAGACAGAGAGACGGCAGACAGAGAGCGTGCGAGCCATTAGAGTCTACCCCAATCAGATCGGAAAACGTACAGGGTATTATCTTCGAAATAGATTCAGATTTATATTCTCGTGAATGACGACAGTTTTTACACGTAGTGCAGTTACAAAGTGCCTTTTTCCAGAATTCTTTTTCCAGGTATCGGTAAACATGCCGTGAGTACTTATGACTCATTAAGGCTTTAGTAGCTTTAGACTCACTCACTTCTTGATAAGATTATACGATACGAAACAAATCAAATCGACCCCTAGATATTACTCATTTGTCTAAACACAGCCCCATTTTACCTCTAATTCTTCTAAGATGCCCATTTTCCCCCGATCTACATGCGAGTATCGCCCTTACTTCCCAATATCCTCAAACCAATCCTCTGGCCTGGCCTTGATGAAGTCTGCCATGATTTTCTTGCACTCTGCATCATCCAAATTGACCACCTCGATGCCCTTAGACTTAACCAAGTCCTCGGCACCCACAAAGTTCTCGTTCTCGCCTAAAACAACCCGCTTCACGCCATACATGATGCACGCACCGGAACACATGTCACAGGGCGACAAAGTGGTGTACATGGTGCAATCTTTATACACCGCGCCAGGCAAGCGGCCGGCGTTTTCCAACGTGCAAATCTCGCCATGCAAAGTGGCGGAGTTCTTCTGGATCCGCATGTTGTGGCCGCGGCCCAAAATCCGGCCATCCTCATGAATAAGGGCTCCGCCAATCGGGATTCCGCCTTCGGCCAAGCTTTTCTTTGCCTCCTCTAGGGCAATCTGCATTCCCAATTTGTCGTCAAACGGCATTGTACGGGTTCGGTGAAGGGCTGCAAACACCTCTGGCCAAACCTTTTCCAGACAATGAGGACCCCGCGCATCCGGGCTCTTCCCTACTTGTATACACGAATAGAGCCGTTCCGTTCCGCGGCCACAATCATCGGGTACGGATGTGACACCACGACAATGTCGTTGATTGTGTCGTGAACAATGGGGACTTTCCGAGCGGTGGTTTCAGTTTTTTGAGACGCTGGTTTTTCATAGCTGATTGCTAGCGTCAGACTAATTTTGCTTTTCGTGAAACTGGGTTTTTCGGCAGCCAGCAACAGAGTAGATTTACTAATGTCATTGAGATTCCACGATATCACACGATTGTCGTTTGTTGATGTGACGATCAATCCGTCTCTAGCAAAATCAGTGCCTGCAAAATCCGCGTAAACCATGGAAGTGTTGCTTTTAGTCTGGACCAAGTCAAAGTTCAAACTGAGCTTGGCCAAGGCATTCTCTGCTGGGTCTGTCCTGGTATTGCCCAATTTCTGAAGCGTGTACTTTATGAGTTTCGGGCTACCCTGATGAGAGCTCAAAATCTCTCTGCATTCGAAGGAAGGGACTTCCCATATGGTAACATCCTGATCCCCTCCAATCATTGCAAGATACTGCGAATCAGGCGAGCTCAGGCCGGCCACGTACGAAACAGTCACCAATTTTTTTATTTCCATGTTCGCCTCGCCCATCTGGTCCGTTGTAACTTTCCATGATCTGAGTAAAATGCCGAACCTGAGATCCCAGAAACAAAGGACCCCTTCTGATGTGCCCAAAAGCAACCAAGAGCTTGATTTTGAAATGATAAATGTATTTGGGATCCCGTACTGAGGCGGGTTTTGTAGCTCGAAGACCAGGCTCGTCTTGATGATGTCAAAGGCCACCACTTTGCTTGCACTGGTTGCAGCCACCAAAAGCAGGGTAAAGTCTGCGGTTGAAAACGATATACTTCTTGCATATCCAGTTTCAACCTTAAAGATCCGAATCATTGCCAATTTCGCGTACCGGATGATTTTCCGATTCTTTCCCCTCACCACGTGCACGCGGAAAAGACGGATCTGACCATCGATTGTTGCCGCACCAAAAACAAAACGCTGAGGTATAAAGACGATATCGGTGATCTCCTTGCCCAAATCCAATGAGAGCATGGCGTTTTTCGCAGACACGGACTCCAATTTGGACGTGTCCCACACTTTCAACGCGCCGGTTTCTGACCCACTAACAAAAAATTCCGACGACGGGCACACCGCGAGTTTCGTGACTGCCTCAATTGTTTTGGGATTTGAGTTGGTGTTTATGTGCGCGACTTGGATCCCCGTTACGTCCATGGTCGTTTTCTGCGGTGATCCGTTTTCCATCTGCCCTTTGATGGTGGGCCCAAACTCGGCAAAGTCATTCAAAGACGGCTTGAGGTCTACATGTTTCAAGTACGAAACAATGTGCGGGTTAGTGCCGCCAAAGTTGTGTTTTAAAGTTGCAGAAATGATCCGTTCATCGTCCACGGAGAACACTCTGTGTGTGATTTTCTGTCCCTTCTTCTGATCGTGATGACGATTTATATGGGTGGCCAGATTGCTTTCTGCAATCGTGGGATTCAATTCTGCAAAGATATTGAACTCGTTTGTTTGCAAAGACGCACTGGCTTTGGCTCCGTGTGATAACGGTAAGGATCCGGAGATGCTTTCGGCTAGACTCTTTTGGTATGAGGAATCCAGGGGCTTTAAGCTGAAAACTGTACCCTTCTGGCGTCCCACCATGGGCTCGGACTTATAGCTCACCTCGCAAAATATGTTCAAAGGCGGGATGTTCACGTTTGTGGCGAGCTCGAAATTTCTTTGGTCGCCAGACTCGGTGTATACGCTAGATCGACTTATCCCTGCGAGGTACTTCCGAAGGGCAGAGATCTTCCACAATTCCGTCTCGCTCATGCCAATTGACTTCAATTTGAGCACCCACTGCCGGTCCGTGTGCGAAAGCGGGGCCTCTCCAACAGTGTTTTTGTCCCCAGAGTCAAGACTGTTGGATGAACTTTTTCCTAGGTAGACGGACTTGCCCATATCCTTGGAATAAGTGACGAGCTTTCTTTTGCCGTTGCTCTTATACACAGACACACCTGAGTGTTTCCAAAAAAGCGATTTGTCAGACGATTTGGCGAGCCACGTCAATGCCATATCGAAAACTTGTCGTGAAAGCGGTTTCGTCAAGCATGGGTAGAGACGCTCCCAGGATATCTCTGCGATGTCGTATGATAGGTAGGTCTTGATGAGCGGATACAAAAAACAGAATTTGTCTGCGTCCAGAAGGTTTTCCGAGATCGAGAGAATCAAGAAAATGACTGATTGCCGGATCCACTCGTTTGGCTGGAGCAAAAGCATGAGCGTGCTTGAAAGTAGCTCTTTGTAGATTGAAAGCGCATTGAATTGAGCCCTTGGGTTGATAAGCTGCTCACAGACAAAATAGTGAAAGATTTCCAAAACTTTCAAAACGATAAATGGCTCGTGATCTCCGAGCGTTTGCACCAACAAAGGTAGAAGGTACTGCTCAAAGGCCAACACACCAATAAACTCGCCGATGTTCTTGACGGAGGTCAAAAACGCAAGCCGGAGCTGGTAGCTGGGATCGTTCAAGTAGGTGATCAAATGTGGCAAGATGATATCATTGGTTTTGTCCACGCCGAAAAACTGGCACACAGGGAGAATGTTGCCAATCAACCGGATTCGCACATTCACATTTGGATCCGTCAAAAGCGCCTCTGTGATATCCTTCACGTCGTTTTCACACCGGGCAGCGACCGCGCCAACGATGTGGCCTGAGGTTCTGCCTAGTTCGCCTGTAGTATCTGTGATTGCGGAAGCAAAACCCATAAAGCGTTCCGAAATAGTTGTCAAATGAGGAAGGCACGAAGAAAGGGTTGCCTTGACGCTGTTCAACTCTTCCTTCAGTGCACATTTGAGGAAAACTAGACTTTTGAGCTTTGGGAATATAAAGTCCGGGAAAACATGGGCGTTAATCGGATTGATACTCAGACAAGTCTCCAAAAGGTTTGTCATTGCAATGAGCGAGGTGCTGGCGACGGTGGCCGAGAATGATGGGACTTGAGGGAAGTGTGATGGGTCAGATTCCAGCGTCCCTATATCATGTGATGCTTTTTCGACAAACTCATCAAGAAAACTGCACAAATACGGAAGTGAGCGGTCCAATTTCGCCTCGTCGCTTATATGTTCCGATAGGGCCAAAATGAGTTCACAGGCCTTTCTTTTGTTGGCGGGGCGTCGTATGGTATTAACCAATGAGAATATGGTGTCTAGCACAATCAAAGCCCCCTGAGAATTACTTTCAGATGGGTTTTTAAGAATCGTTTTCGTATGTTTTCCAGTCACCGTGTAGTTTGCGGGCGTTCCTTTGAGATTGAGCCTGAGATATGGTGTTGAGGGGTCGATTTTTTGTGGATCTTGACTATAATCAAAACCGAGTGCATCGACGATCTTATCGAACGACGAGTAGATTGACTCGATCCGCAAATCACTGGCACTCAAATTTTCCTCATTTTTCTCAACAACAAAGCTTTTCGCCGTGTTCATCTGCGTCATGAAATCGTATAGGAAGCTGTAAAAGTATTCTGGGAAAAACGTACCGCGGTATGCTGCTAGAATCTGCAGGGCCAGACTGCGTTCGTTTGGATCTAGAGAAATCAAGTTTCTCACGATTTTCTGCACGTCGAGATCAGAAATCCCGGAAAGATTGGGCTCCAGATCGCCCTTCTTGTACCTGTACAAGTCTGAGAGCGAAAAGGGCGGCTCACCGTCCATGTATAGCTCCGCTATGACACATCCTAGCGAGAATAAGTCAGCCGCAGATGATAATTTCCAGTTTTTGCGGTTTTCTAGTAGTTTGAACGAGCCTGTCTTGTTGTAGAACCTCTCGGGCGCCACATAGCATGCCCTGCGGTTCGAGCTGTCGAAGTAGAACACGAATTCGCTCGGATTATCGTCGGGTAAATATACTGGTTTCGTGTGTTGGGCATAATCCGCGAGAAGGAGCCAGTTCGAGCTCGATACAAGGAAATTCTCTGTTTTCAAGTCACCGTGGCAGACATGGAGGTCGTCGTGGAGCAATTCGACTGCTTTCAACATCTGGAACACGAGCCAGCATTTTTCAACGGGCGCCAAAAATGGCCGGAGCGAAAGCCGGTCGTAGAGATTTGTCTTTACCATCTGTCGGATCAAGTACCCGGCGGAATCGGTCTCGACGACTTTCCGCCACACTAGTATGTTAGCGTAGGGCGCCAAAAGCGCCGATTCTTTCGCCAAAAGTTCGGTGATTTCATGGAGCCTCACGCTCGCCTGCGGAGGTTTCACAAATAACTTAATCACCACCAATTGGCCCGTGCTGGCGTCAAATGCAGTTATCGTTTTGAGAAACCGCGTATTATTCTTCACCTCCAAGAATTTGAGCCCTGGAATCACGTCCACGTACGAACGAAGCGCAACAGTGTGTGCGTTCGGGGCTAGTAGTGATAGATTGGCGCCCATGATTTATGGACCGATAAAATATTATTAAAAATTTATGGGTTTTGGGGACCTTTACCGATTCTGTGGGGCCGATAACCTGTAGACAGCAGTGGCCTGTATAGACACCGCGCAGGCTGGTCTCGCGAGACGCCAGTTTGACAGGTTTGCCATATTGGGGGGTAAGTATTAGGATTTGCATCAGCTAATTATAGTAAATTGTGGTAATAGTAGGGTTTATTCAGGGAGTAGATTCATTTTTGGCTCGACTGGGTTTCGAAAAACGGTGGCTACATCCTGATTATTTCGAGTAGTGGGGAGTCTCTATATGCAGTACAGAAGGCCGAAGGGTTATAACTTATCTGTGACCTCAGAATGCCAAAAAGACATATGTATGAGAATTATCTAGCTTGGACTGGAATAAAGAATGAATTTTTCAAATCTTTTTAGTATCAGCGCTGTTTAAGTGTGTGGACCGTTTCCTTGCACAACTTCTGAGAAGTGTAATTCGGGTCCATCTCTCACCTAAAACTTTATCAACAGGTCTAACTGTAAACAGATCTCACCGTACTTCTTTGAAACAGAAGGGCAGGCGTTGGTTTAGATCGCTGAAACTGTTCAATTACAAGAAGCGTTTGTTTTTGCAAGCAAGAGTTTGTCGTTTTTTTCTCTTTTCAAGTCAACAAAGTTGGCATGGCTAGGGTGTTATCTATACCATCAGGAGAGAAGGCGCTGATGCTGGATGCACGGCTGCGGACAGGTTTTCTGGGCGATAGTTATACTGTAGCATTTATCAACACTGCACTCAACAAGTGGATAAAGCTATCTGTTTCACTTTTTTGCCTAGTCAATATAGGAAAATCAAAGGGACTTAAGTAATTCATTGGCTTAGGGCTCGCATATTATTGTCCTTATCCGGACACAAGCAAAAAGAGTGTTCTTAGTAGCCAGCCAAGGCTCGCAGCCAGCTTGGCACACTGGTCATTTAGCGGTATAGATAACGACAAATGGAAGCATGGGTTGCAGATAACATACATCTAGGATAATGAATAGATATTTTCATTTCCTCGGGGCAATCACAGCTCGTGATTTGCATAAAAACAATCAATTTGAGTAAAATTTTACTTGAGTTATGCAGGGCCATGACTGGCGTTCCGAGAGGCCAGTGGCCAATATCACATCCCCAGCTATACTTCTGTTTATTCGAGGATCATGACTGGAAATGAAAAGGGGGCATTTTTCAGAAAAACTTATTTTACGGTTTTGGAGAAATCTTCGTGAAGAATTCCATAGGATCATATTTCGGCTCGGACTTGCGGGACTCAAATATCACATCTTTAGCATAACCGTCAAGGCTTGTTTTTCTGTCTATTTTTTCTTTTCCTGAACATTATGATAAACCTTTGGGTGAGTTTCTTCAAATTTTGAATTTTGGCAGTCAAAAACACTTGTTTATTTCTTTCTCGTCGGTTTTGAGGTTGGTACCCGCAAATGCAACACGATTTCTCATGAAAAAATTATGGATTGACTGGCAGAATGTCGAGATTGACCAAATTACCCCAAATTTCACATGAGACCCAGTCTGCCAGCTTCAAGAATACTTTAGAAGCTTCAAACCCTGACGTAGCCTCTGGCAGCATTTTAGGTGCCACCACAAAAACGCTAGAGAAAATCATGCCTCATTCATAAAGCCCAATGAATACGACAGGAACTCCAAAGCATACTTCTGCATCAAGCTACACCCAAAACGTTGTCTGGCCTGTTTGCAACTTTTTGTCTTCGGTATATATACACACCTACTGCATCTATCAAGAGGCCGCCTAGTGTCTGTGGCGGGTGTCGGAATCGTCATCGGAGATGTCGAACGAGTCAACCCTGCGCAAGCCGACAGTCTCCTCGTTGTCGTACTCGGCACGTGACAACTGCATCGAGCGGCGCACCGACGAGAAACCGCCCACGCCGTTATCCATCGGGCCCATATCTTTTCCTGTGTGCACGCCAAAGATCTCCTTATCGTAGCTCTCGGGCTGCTTGCGCGAGATGTTGAGCAAGTACACGCCGGAGAAGATGATGAGGAAGCCAAGCAAAAGCGAAATGATATTGATCGACGACGTGGTGTTGAAGCCCTGGAAGAGCACAAAAGACGCCGCAAGCGTGCATGTGGTAAATGTCACGTAATATAACGGGTTGACGATCGACGTGTCGAACTGGTCCAAGGCCTTGTTGAAATAGTTCATTTGCGTGACGATACACAAGCCCACAATCACAATGAACACGTATGTCAGCGCGTGCAGGAACTGGTTATTGCCTGCAAACGTCAACTTCAAGGCAATGCCAAACGCCTTGATGGCCATGACCGAAATCAGCCCCACACTCAGACAGATCAGGATGTAGATCATTGGGTTCGTGTGCCCGTATTTCGGCACGATCTTATAGATGGTAAAGAGCGAATATACCAACACAACAAACATGTAGAATAAAAAGCCCGGCTGCGTGGCACGGGTCAAGATCTCATCGACCGTCTCGATCTCCTTGTCGGGCGGCGCATGGAGCACGATGATCACCGAGCCCATGAGACAAATGGCGCAGCCCATCTTGCCCAAGGTGCCCAATTCTTCCTTCAAAAACACCGCTGCCAAGACGGCGCCGATAATCACCGAAAGCGCGCCCAACGGCGTCACCAAGATCGCGGGCGCGAACGTGTAGGCGGCAAAGTTTGCCACCTCGCCCACGGCCATGGTCAAGATGCCCGCCCACCAGATCGGGTTCTGCAAATACTGGTGGCCCGTGGCGTTGTCGGCGCCTGCACGCAGCGTGTCCATGAGGCCCTTTTTCGTGATGATAAACAGCGTGCCGATCGCCAACAGCGACAGCATCGCGAGCGCGAGCCCGATGTATTTGTCCGCGACCATGTGTGCGTGAGACTAGACAAAAGCGGGCTATTGAACGGGCTGGATGTGCCTTTTCGTATGTACTATTGTGATATTGATAGTCTGGTATAGGCTGTGTTGGATTCGTGTGCGCGGCGCGTGGGCCGGCGCACAGTGGAGCCCGCGCATGTTCAGGAATCAGAACTCAGAACTTCATACTACGCTGGCACTGCATATAGTATAGGAGTCCGTATTGGGTGGTATATGATTCAGGGGAGTGATTTGGTGATTTGACTGAAAATGAAAATGGCGGCATATTTTGTTGGATTCATGGGGGTAGCTTGTGGTGATTTTTTATATAACTGGGGCACAAATTAGAAATCATCCATGAGATGTGGTGTTTTTCACTGGAACACACTGTATACAGGCTCGTGGTGAGGAGGCCGAACAAGAAAAGGACCGTGAAATCAAGAACAAATCAATTTTCGTTATTTCATTCTCATATTGCTTGATTCAGATGATCGTGTACTTGCTCTGTATCATTATCCGATCTTTCTTTTTCTTTGTGGTTTATGATACATCATTATAGGCCGTATGAAGCAGCCGGTTGTAGAAGGTCTTTTTTTTCGCCTATTTCCTTCAGGCGCCAGTAGACATACGCCAAAGTTTTTTGATTCTTAATTTTTCTTGAAATTTATTACTAGAATCGATTTTTTGTTTATTTCTTGATCTTCCATCCCTTAAGGTCGTTAATTTTCTCTTTATTACTCTGTACACACAATTGAGTCTGCATCAGAAGAAAAACGGTCATTTACTCAAAGATAAACCTGGTTTCTCTATAATTTCTTTGTTTGAGCTTAACAAAAAATCCTGCTTGTAGTAAGCTTTATTAAGATGGAATCATGACACACACGCCTCAACAATCGCAAAAACTATACAATGATTGGAGAAAGCCTTTCAAGATCGCAACATATTTATCAAGGTCAATTGAGAATCATGTACAGTCAACATCCGTTTCGATGCAAATTCAAATATGGTTCGTTACACGCCTTTAGTGAAAATTAAAAGTCGTAAATTAAAGTCTTTTCTCGAAAACACGCTATTAATACAACCGCCCCAGCGTTTTGAGACACGGGCACAAGAAACTGAAAGCTCTCCGATACGTTACACCATCAACGCCCATCTATGACCGGCCAAAAAGTCTGCGGAACTTACTCGGTTTCTTTGACTGATCCATCCCTGTTTTATTTCTCCGGTGGTCCATATTGTTGTTATCCAATTTCTTATTGATTGCACCACAAACTGCCTTCAAAAGGTACTTGCCGTCAAACCC
>JAKTVE010002773.1:10252-26422 GCA_030557065.1 Metschnikowia rubicola | reverse complement strand
CTTTACGCCATGTTGATGACCAGTGAGTTATGAACGCATGTGGAATTTCTTAACGTCTTTTGAACCGATCCGAGTAAAAGTTTCGGAGAACACGCATTGATCTCAAATCAATTAGTTCGTGACTGTGTATGGAAACGTTATGGCTAATTGCTTGGGTGCTTAAACCGTTTGAGCTAACTGGCTTGTATAAAGTATCATCTCTTGTGCACAGGCCGCAGCAAACGTCGTGGACGTGTCGGATGCTAATACAGATTGGGTGGTGAATGTTTTTTCATGCCGAATTGATTTTTGAGAGTTCTATTCAAGTAGTGCCCATTCTTAGAACAAGAGAAACAACATATCGGTCTCTCACCATAGTCTTGAGGCATTTTTATTATCGTTCCACCTAAATTTGTCGAAGATGTATGAATTCTGGGATCTCTGAAACCGAGTGATGAGAAATTGACCAGTTGATGCAGCTAAATTATCGGCGAAGTTTGTTCACCCAGAGTGAAAAGAGAGATGCTTTTGGTACTTAGTACAGGCCGAGCAAGACGCTGTCTACAAAACATAATGCAAATTGAAAGCCATGCTATTCCCCATTAAACACGTCCCATGAATTCCCAAGGTTGTCTTTAGAGTGAAGAGATTGTAGAATTAGTTCCCTCTCTTCCCCTCGTGCGGGACGATATCCTGCACTAACTTGATAGTTGATATTATGGATAGTTACGCCCCTCCGGCGATTGTGAATGAATGTCGTACACGTTTTGTATGACCGTGTGATCCTGATGCTAAGCTCGAGTGATGTGGTGAGCTTCCTCCTCGCCACAAAGCCGCCCCAAATAAAAGTCTTTTAAGTCGGGAGCGGAAAGCGAAAAATCAACAATTACGAGTACACCATCGTCTGTTCCTCGTCGGCCGACTCGATGTCAACAAGCTCCTCGATGATCTTACCACTTCCTTTACCATGTCCGCTCGTATTGTGCACAAAGCTGAGAAAACAGTTCCAGCCGATCGACCAAACATTCGACACCACAATGCGGAGATGCACAGGCACACAAAACAAGTTGAAGAGCTGCAAAGGCGTCCATACTGTCCAGTTGGCCTTCAAGATGTTCCACCAGTTGTTGCGTAACTTCTCGCCCGCCACGGCCAATGGGTCCAGGTGAAATGCCAACGCGCTCATCACGGTGTTGTACATGGGGATCCAGATCAAGCCGGGCATGAACAACGCATCCACGGCAAGCCGGAAAAGCGTATCGTGGATGTGGATCGCTGTGGGCCGCATCGTGGACCGCTTCAACTGCGAGAGAAACGGGCTCATTATGAACGGGAGCGTCTTTGTGGTCCATTTCACCGAGACGGGCCCGAAAAAAAAGCATCCATACACCATTGCTCGGAGCGTTCTGTCCGAATGATATTCTGTAGGCTTCTCCAAGTCGTCGTCAATGTGATGCGGAAATAAGTACTGTGCTAGCAAATCACCGGTGCCAAAGAACACCCCACTGCCGACCATATTGGTCTTGTAAGGGTGCGTTTTGAGCAAATGGTTGTAAAATCTGAAAGGGCCAGGCATGTGATGTGTGAAACGGTATCGGCAACGAAATGACAAACAAAGACTCTCGAGAGGGAAAACGGCAATAAGAAGTGGTTTTTGTCGAGACGTTTTTTGTTCGTGCCAACTCGCTCAGCAGGCACAAGCGATATTCGGACTCTAAATCCCGGGCTCGTCTCGGTAGCAGACGCCTGCGGGAGTGCATATAGCGCGCACGCGACGGGATACGCTCTCCGTCAAGATAACAACAAGATATGGGATAAAGACTAACTTGGAGCAATTGAACGTGTCGATTTGTTCATCGTGAAGAAATTTCACGCTTGGAATAACCCTGTTTCCACCTTCTCTAGGTATTGTCGCTAGTGATGGTAAATCTGTCGGTGCGCAGAAGGGTCCAACAATACCCTCGGAACTTATCTTTGGTGGTCGAGCCTCGCGGTAACTTTCCTGTTTTATCTTGGGTGCGATCAAATCCCGCGGAAAGAGAGCGGCTGAGTAGTGGTGCACGGATGTGTGCGCCAGCCCTTTCTTGTGCAAGTCACGTGCCGTGTATCATGGGACAAATGTCACGAGGTCTGCTTGTGGTGTCACGTGCTCCTCGAACAGTCACGTGCTCTATTATATACACGCCTATGCGTGAGCAACCTTGATCATTTTCCAGTTGCGAGCCCTGGCGGTAAATATGCCTTGCTCGTCCTCTTTTATATACACGCCTATGCGTGAGCAACCTTGATCATTTTCCAGTTGCGAGCCCTGGCGGTAAATATGCCTTGCTCGTCCTCTTTTGTACCCACGGTTACACACCAGTTTCAGCCGTTTGCTATTTTGTGAATAAATGATACGATTCAAAACTTCTGGCGCAATACACTTATACGTCTTATATGGCTGCTAATGATTCCTGTATGAAAGCTTTGTCTATGGGAGTCGGGCCAAGAATCCAAAGATATAGGGGTAAATCCGCTTATCGCAATCTGGGCGCCCCAATAACTCGTCCACTTTCTGGCGTGGACGCGACTCGTGCCTGCACATAGGCGCAAAAGTGGTGCACACAAGTCGAATGTGGAACCTTCCTTGCTTGTTGCCCACAGGCTCGCAAGGGAAACAGGGACAATATCAGGCGAAAAATTGACCATTCGGTCTTCCAAAAAGAGATCAGAAACTAGTTGATTAAAAAAGATGATGCTGAATGTGTTCTTCTCATGCCAAAAGGCCCTCAAAACCAGGCCACCAATGCTCATCTGTCGAGGGAATGTTTTCCCCAATTCGCAAGGTGGCTGGCTGAATGGGTGCGCGCCTGCACACGAGCGGTAATTACGCTCACCAATTATCCGCCCTTGGACGTCCACTGTGGAACTTAATTATCGCCGGGGGCCGCTTCGCTTTTTTTCTTTTCTTTTTTCTTCTCGTCCCACAATCGCCCCATATTCATCAAATCACTTCACGATGCACAGAACCTACTCCATGAGATCCCAGAGGGCCCCAACTGCCGCTCAGATGCAGGCACCACCCCCACCAACCTCGTCCACCAAGTCGAAGTTTTTTGGCAAGGGCTCGCTCTCCCACTCCATCAGAAAGTCCGCCGGCGGTGCTTTTGGCCCTGAATTGGCCAGAAAATTGGCTCAATTGGTCAAGATGGAGAAGAACTTGATGAGATCCATTGAGATCACTGCTAGCGAGAGAAAGGAGGTTGCCAGACAGTTGTCCGTGTGGGGTGAGGGCAATGACGACGACATTTCCGACATCACCGACAAGTTGGGTGTCCTCATCTACGAGATCGGTGAGTTGGAGGACCAGTTTATTGACAGATACGACCAGTACAGAATCACCTTGAAGTCTATCAGAGACATTGAGGGTTCCGTGCAGCCTTCCAGAGAAAGAAAGCAGAAGATTACTGACCAGATCGCTTACTTGAAGTACAAGGACCCACAGTCGCCCAAGATCAACGTTTTGGAGCAGGAGTTGGTCAGAGCCGAGGCCGAGTCGTTGGTTGCCGAGGCGCAATTGTCCAACATCACCAGAGAGAAGTTGAAGGTTGCTTTCAACTACCAGTTTGACTCCATGCGCGAGCACGCCGAAAAGATTGCCTTGATCGCCGGCTATGGTAAGGCCTTGTTGGAGTTGTTGGACGAGTCTCCTGTCACTCCAGGTGAGACCAGAGCTGCCTACGACGGCTACGAGTCCTCTAAGCAGATCATTATCGACGCCGAGAATGCTTTGGCCACATGGACCTTCGACTCCGCCGTTGTCAAGCCTACCTTGTCGTTCGCCGCTCACGACGAGGAGGAATACGATGATGAGGACTTGGCAGAGGAGACCGAGAACTTGAAGATCACCGAGGACCAGTGGGCCGCCGAGGACAAGGTTGCTGCCTAAGCGCGCACCGCGAACAAAAACGTTTAGTCTGAAATATTTCTTTTTGTACAATTATAAAACCAGACTCTAGTCTTGAACCTTGCACCTTACAAGCTTCATGTAAAACCCTGAAGATATAGCATTCTACAACCCTTGACTTTCCGCCTCAATGCACTCGGGGCTAAACCCGGGCTATGCGGAGCCGCGTGCGCACGCGGGCGGTTGCTGTGCTGTTGCTCCTTGCATCGGGCAAGGGCCAAACGCGAGACATGCGTTATATGCACACCGCGATATTCACGCTTCGCGACGACAAACAAACATCTCGCCTTACAGGCGCCATTGCGAATCAAACATTGTCTTTTACTGGCACACATTTTTTTATATTGGATCCACTGCGCAATACTTTCTGGCTTATTTTGATCGCCTTTTAAACAGCGAAGTCAAATACAGAAAATTCAATACCATCCCGGCAATTTTCTTGTCGCTTTCTCGGCATTATTCACGGGCATTTGTTTACAGCGTGCCTTTGAGAGATCCATTGCTCTGCTGCTATTTGGCAGGTAGAATCAGCTTGCGGCGAGACCAAACGCAGCAGAAAAGAAAACGAAGCTGTGCTATTGCAAAGGTATTTTTTTTCGGAGAGAAATAAGTACTGCAAAGCAGATCCTGGAGAAACTTTTCTAGCCTTTTTGGTCACGTGACAGACATTGTCTTTTGAAAACAATAGAGCTTTATCGCCCCCAGACCGCACGAGATACACACGGATTTGGGCGTTTGTTTGTTGAACCAGCGAAAGAAAGTCTACAGCCTATTTCAATCTCAGTTTCGGGCTTTTTGATCGCCTTTTTGGACCCACACAACCTTATTCACACACGATGTCGTCTCCCTCGAGACAGGTGATCGACCCGTTGATCTGTTCGTACTCGGAGAACGCCGAAAGGCGGCCACGGATGCCCCTCCTGCTGCTGGGCAACAACGTGCACGTTCCGGCGGGAAAAACAGCCCCACAGCACCAAAGCCAGGCGTCTTCTTGGACGCCTCTTGTGACACGCACACTCAGCACGGAACTTGGACTGCTCAACTCAACACCAAGCCTGAAACTCTTCAATCTATGTCGCAACGGCGGGTACACGGACAACACCGACTTCGGGCTCAATTTGACGCCTTTTCTCACACACAACATGAACCTTTTGGCGCACCCGGTATCCTCCGGGGCGATCTCCGGACCAGGCACATTCACGCCCTATTACGACAAGTCCATGCACATGGCCGATTTTTTCATGGACTCGCCGATCCGCGTGTCGCCGGGCAAGCTCGATGCGATCACGCCGCTGCGGTTCGACTTGAGCGAAGAAAACAAGCGTGAACTCAAATTGAACCCGTCTCTTTCCGTGAAAAAACGTGTGCAGCAGCCGAAACGCTCCATCACACAGCTCGACACACCGGCCAGGCATCACGCTAAGAAAAATGGCGCTGTGGGCATCAAACTCGAGCCCGCATCCGACTCGGAAAACGACGAAAACGATGAAAACATCAATAAAGCCGTGGAAGCTCATTTTGCCACGCCTTCAAAGCGCAAAATCCTCCGGGAAACGCCCTCGGCTGCGTTAAACAAGACGCCGATGAAAACGCCTTTGCAGGACAAGCCGCAGTTCCGAACGCCGGCGGGCAAATGCCCTGTTTCATCTCCATCAACGGTAATCATGTCTAGTGCCGTCAAACTGCCTGCTGCACTGGGCTCAAAGGCACCCCAGCCGCCGACCCCGACCCCTCATAAGGACGGCCTGTTCGTGGAGCCTGTGATGGGCATTTTCTCCGAAAACAAAGGGCTCAAAACGGCCGAAAATGACGCAAGCAGGAAACTTGTGCGGCAGAAGCTGGGCACCAACAAGTTTCAGATCGTGTTCACCGATGTGCATACGCTCATGAATGGTAAGAAGAAAAAGGGCACTTCAGGCGCAAAGGGGGAGAAAAAACCCGAAAAGAAGAAGAGTAAAGGCAAGCTTGCGGCCCCTCAGAATGGGTTGAGCCAGTATCTGGACCACGGCAGTTTTGGCCAGGCAGATGGATCGTTTGGGTCACATGGTAGCCACGTCAACACTTTTGGCGGGCTTCACCCGACGCTGTCGTTTTCTGTTCCGCACGAGTTCAATACATCCATGACGTCATCCAAAGAATTCAGTATGACGCACAACTCGACAGTCAACACTAGCAGCGGGAACATGACGTCTGCGGACCATGCATCCTTCGACATGATTTACGGCGGGATCATGCTGACGCCCAACGGGAAGTTCTTACTCGACACGCTGTTTGAAAAAGCGTCTCCCGGTGTGGTGCATCAAAAGTCGGCATCTCGGTATTTGAACATGCACGGCGACAAAGATATGCACGTGACACATGAGATGCCGAATCACCGAGAGTACATGCCGCCGCCAAAACTGTTCTCGCTTCAGCAGGCGGCGCAGGCTGCTCTCAGAGAAAAACTGCACGAGCTACATCATGACCACCACCTGCAATTCCACCTACAGGCCCTGTTCCAGTCAAAACCGCCAAATAATGTTCTCATGAGCACGCCCCAGCACGATCACGTGCACGGATTTGCTAATTATACGCAAGCAGAATCGTCGCCTACGGAAAATCACTCAATTCAGATGTTGTACCTGCAATTACATCCGAAACAAGGCGGGAGCTCTCCCAATGAAGCCCCAAACAAGATGAGTAAGACCGCCTCGGCAGTCACAAAGAAAGCGCCGAAACGGAAGCAGAAGAAACGCTAGCTTATGTACACTAATTCATATATGAAATGTCTTTTTTTGGTAGTGAAGCTCGAATTGAGTAATAAACATGTGCCTGTGTTCACAACCGTGTACGTGTATACCCACAAAAATATGGACTATCGCACACCAGTATTTTACATCCACTCGTCCATTTACTCAAATTGATATTAGGAGCCATGGTCATTTCGGTGAGTGCTGATGGCCCATTTGTATCATATGTACCTGATCTGAGGCATTACGCAACTCGTGAAGGCCAAAAAAAAAAAAGACAAAGAAAAAAGAAAAAAAAAAGGGCACAAAAACGAAACAAAAAGGCTTATCGGGGAAATCGCTCACGCCTAAGTGGATTTTCAGCCATCTAAGTATGTAGTTGTATGGCATATGCCTTGTTAGACTCTTGAATCATGATTTACTAAGCAAAACTGTGATCATAAAGGAGCCATGTCCCTTTTTTGACCGTCAACTGTAAGCCACACGGTTACTGAATATTCATGCATGCATGCATGCGAAGGGCCCACATAGTCATTCACATATAATACCGTAATTGTTCTATTCATCATCAAAATTTTGCCCATCATAAATTGTATGCACGGAAAACCGCTGTGTACGAATTTGCGGGGCACCAAGACGGATTCAGACTAGGTGATAATCCTCATATAGCCGTCCTGGGTCCTTACCTTTGAGAACTATATCATACAACTCAACTCATTTCCATGTTTTTTTTCTTCTTCATTAGAAACGTGAGCGCTCTATATTCATTCTTAAGCATACGATTGAGGAAAAAGTCACTCAACTAGCCACACCGCCCGTTGCCTGCTGAGACACTTATCAACTTTAAGACCGACTCACGAATCTTGAAAAGCTTTCATCACACATAATACAAATGAACGTAGAATAGTCATGCTTTTTCAGGGCTAGGCGAGAATTTGACGCCTTTCTCAGTAATTCCAAAGATAGATACATGTATACAGAAGTAGCCAGTACAAAAACTATTGATAGAATGACCATTGGGAATACCCCTCTTTCCCAATAGAGAAAGCTAGGATAAAGCTTCCACATGGATCATGCATTTGGCGGCAAGAGGAGTGCAGAAATGACCCCTGGCCGCTCTGTGGCTAGCAAATCATAGAGCCGGGCAGCGTGTCGCAGATCACCTAGCTCAAGCTGGATCCCAAGCCCGGACAAATACTGTCTGTTTTTCTCGGAGAGCACACGTGACTTCTTACCTAGTCCAACCACCAAAATTTCCGGTTTCGGGTGCACTTTACCAAACAAACTCAACACCTGCTCTTCGCTGAACTCAACTATGAACCCGTTGATGATCTTATATGCACCATTCGAAAGATTCACCTCGAAACTCTCGCTCTCTAGAAGCAACGCACCAATGACGTCTCCGTTTTCACTGGGAGAAGTTATCAAAACGTTATTCGCCAAATGAAAACCGTTGTGTTTCACGGAATCTATATAATTCACTGGTTTCTGTGCGTACATGAGAATGTCGTTCTTCTTGATGAGATCTGCCGGGTTGCTCGCGGTCTCCAGCTTGTTTCCGGGCGCCATCATGGGTTTCCCCTGGTTGATAGTTTTCCCGCCACCAAAAAGGTTTTTGTGCGCTCTCGTGACACTAAGCAGCCTTCTGGCATGCTGCTGTTTTATTAGGGCCCTCAACATAGTGGCTGTATATGTGGTTTTCTCTACTGCAAATGAGAAGAGCATGTTCATGTGCCATGCGCGCGGCCACATGCAGCAAGTGCATTTGTGCATTTTGTGAAACGGCAGTCAACACAAACGCCGGCGTCAGCATTCTATAAAGGGTAATATCGTCTCAAAAATGAATATGTGACATTGCTTCTATTTACGCGCTTTGCTTGGCAATCATTGCCCTTTCTTGGGCCAATTTCTCCCTTATCGAGACCTTGCACTTTGCCCACACTTCAGGGTTCTCTAGTCCCGATTCCGACAGATAAGCCAGCAAGTTTTCGGAGCCCAAAATCTTATTTTCCGAGCTTGAGGCCAAAATTGGAGGAGACGTGACAGGGTTGTATATTTCATTAGCCCTGAAATTCGGGATGGACGGCCGCGCAGAGAGATGCTTGCGTGGACTCAGATCGAGCCGCACAGGGCTTGTCTCTGCAGCAAGTTTCACAGGGCTGCCAAAACTCGCCATTGATTTTTTTGGGCTAAGCGAAGGACGCAGAGGGCTTTTTGCTGCATTGGGAAGCTGCAGAAACGACTTTGCAGCGCGTAGGCGCGGCAGTTCTGCCAAGGTCGGCGAACCATTCGGCGCCTCGGGCTCTTTCGGCTTTATGCACTGCTGGTATATGCGTACTAATTGCACAAAGAAAGCCAATTCTGTGAGATACTGATGCACAATTTTGGCCTTCACGTCTTCGGTCAACTCAATCATGATAGCCTCTGACTCACTTGAATTGGAAATTGCTTTTGCCGCGATTTTAACCCTGGTTGTCAACGAAACATACGAATGATGCTCCAGATATAAAAAAGACTGTGCTAGCTCAAGTGCCAAATCACGTGTGTAAACGCTGGTGTTCACGGGTAACACATAAAACGCAAAAGACAGCATCGGGCGTTCCTTGTAATCATAGAATATGGGCAATTCAACGCTAGCTTGTTGTGATCGCGAATCATTCAGCGATCCAGACTGTTTTGACCTATCATTTGCTGGCTGCTCAGATAAGAAACAGAGCGCACGAAACTTATTTTTCGGCCAGTCTATCAAAACACGGTGCTCGTCTTCAAGCAAGGTTTCTTCGAGTTTTTGCATCTTGAACTCTTTGTCTAGCCTGGATATGTCGTCCTCATGCATTGGCAGGCTTTGATCCCACTGCTTTCCATCGATATATTTGAGCTTATTTTGTTGAGAAAAAGACGCTAATCGATTTATGCGTAGTCTTTTGAAGAGATATAGTAGAGACCGGACCTGTAAGTCCGTTGGATCGCGTTGGGCGCCTTGCTTGAATGTGGGTATTTGTTTCGGAGCAGATTGCCCGAGCGGTAGAAAATCAAAGAATCCCATTGAAGAAGAATTGATATATACGTGTTTGTTCTGAATATGCGAATAAGTTAGGAGATGGGAATAATTGACGCGTGCAGGCTTCTCAAAACACCAGTGTCATTGATTGTGGATGCGTGCTATCTTTGTCCATTCCAGATAAATGTAGAAGTAAACAAATACCTGTACATGTGTCCTTGTGAAATATGTGTTTGGATGAGTCTTGTGAATTCGCGTTTCTTACGCACGACGGCCTGATTTGGCTCCGTGCCTCGCGCACAACTGCGTCGCCCTACATTACCGTGCGTCTCGACAATCGTGTTTAATCCGAAGAATCACTTACCACCTTAAAATGTCCACACAATCAGGAATCAAGGCCAGCGACGAGCTTCTTGGCCTCGCCAATGAATCCGCAAGCCCCGCTTTGGTAATAACGCTCTCTCTGGACTCCACGCAACTAGTCGTTGACGAATCATATACGCACCCGGGCGCATCCGAGATTAAACTGGTGTTAGAGTCTTTGAAAGACCATTTTTCGGCCGAATTTCCCGAACCCAAATTTGCAATTGTCTCTCCTCACGAAACACATGAAGGCTATTTTGTGAGCTTTATCCCTGACCTGGCGCCAATCAGGCAAAAAATGCTTTTTGCGTCGACGAAAAATACCTTGCTCCAACAATTGGGGACGAAGTTCTCGAAAAAGAATACAGTTGAATTCTCCGAGTTGAGAGAATTGGAGTTTGATGAATTTCAAACCGCAGTGCTGCAAGGAGACGATTCTGCCATCTTGACTGAAAAAGAACGGGATTTGCAGACATTAAGCTCGCTACAAAACTTGACGCTTTCACATTCGTCGGCCAATGCGTATAAACGCGAATTGCCGTCCATGCACACGGCCAAGGAGACGTCTTTATTTTTCAAGATCGAGCTGGATCTCGATCACGTGCTCCGCTCAGATCTCCACGAAAAAGTGGTGGTGATGACAATCGACACTTCGGCGGAAACGTTGAATCTCACCGCGGAAAAGGCAAGTGTGAATTTGCAGGATTTGGTAGATTCCGTGACCCAAATTGTGGGCTCGAACGAAGAACCGTCACCAGCTTATATCTTGTATGGACACGACAAGGGCAAGGTGGCGTTTATCTATGCCTGCCCGTCCGGGTGCAAAGTGAAGGCCAGAATCATGTATGCAGCCAATAAACAAGGCTTGCTTGCGCACTTAAAGAAAGACTATTTGCCGGATCAGGAGATCGCCGAGACAATCGAGGTGGGCGATTTCGACGAAATCAACATATCTGCTTTAGAGAAGAAATTCGACAATGTAAAGACCGCGCCTGACGCGTCAACATTGAAGTTCTCAAAACCCAGAGGTCCAAGAAGAAGATAAGTGTGGATAAGCATCATTCGTGAATTACGTGATTGGCTAAATTACTGCACACCGTTGTATAAGATGAAGGCATTTGAGTTCTACACTGCAGGAACAATGGGCAATAGATAGTAAAGAGGAATAGGAGTCAAATAGCTCGCGACTTTACTGCCACTTCTTGTTGCTAGTCACATACATTATGTTTTCATACAATTCTTGTCATGCCTAGATTTTCTAGAATATTTGCATGCAAAATTTACGTTTGGCGGCCAATGGCTGCAATTTGTAAACTGAATCAGTGACCACTTGCATGATTTGTTTCAACATTATGCAAGTAAAAAGGACGCAGTGCGGCTAGGCGAATAATGAATGACCAATTACATGAAGCAAACACCAGGCACGTTAGAAGTCACAGATCTTCCCCCATCTTCTTCTTTGTAGTTATACATCACCAATAAGAGCTAGCCAATCCTCTGTTTGGCTTAAAAAAATATCTACGACACAAGCAAAAATCCCATGCAGCCGTATTTTCCCATACTAATTCTACAAGTACCATCATTCATGCTCGGACCAGCCCGCAACATGATACCCAACCACTTGTTTAAGAGGGTCCTGGTCTGGGCCAAAATACTTCTCGTAGTACAGTGGACCGTACTTTCCACACAAATCGAGAATGTATGCATAAACCCGTCTCGAGATCATCTGGTTGATACGCCTGTATTCGGCCTCTGTGTGTATTTTCCTGACGTTGGTATCCCATGGCTTATAGAATAGCCGTAGATCAGCCCGCACGTACGTTTGGACCGCCTGCTTCTCCTCTAATGTGAGTGGTCGTGCGTGGAACGGTTTTGGCTTTTGATAAGTCGTTGCATATCCCAAAGGGGTGCGTACCCGATCAGTTTCCGAGTCAGGCATCTTGTACAGAGTCTCCCAGAGCATCCTCTCCCTGGAGGAGCCATCACTCGTCGGGAAATTTGTCAGCTCTTCCCTGCGCTTAGACTGCATTTGACGCAAGAGCCCCGCAAGGCGGCTCGACGGGTAGACCGGAGGGTCAATCCTTGTACTCTGATAAGTTGATGCTAGCCCGATATGGGGTCTTGGAACGCAGTCGCTTTCATACGTTTCCATGCTGCCTGCGCTGGAAATGTTATCAGTTTCTGCGTTTTCCTGCAATTCAGCTCGGGGTCTGGGCCGAGGCCGCTTTCTCCTTCTTTGAGAAGTCTCATCTAAGCTCAGGGCATTTACGGAAACCGAAGATTCTCCCCTCCTAGCGCTCTCAAGTACATCCCACGCAAACCGCTCCTCGGCCGAGAGGGTCTGCAACTCTCTGGCTTGTTTCCGGAGCAAAAGGCCGCCATTCAATCTTGACGGCTGAGGTCGTGTGTCCACCAATACTGGCTCTGAGGCTGCCAACACATCACTTGACGCGTCTAGATACGCGTGATCGCCGGTACCAGGGCTATTAAAGCCCGCCAGGAGCACCAACCGGCCCTGTCTCAGTTCGTTTGCTGGCCTTGACTCAGAATCACGCCTAAGCTGTGCTTCTCTAGCAATTATAGATCTCAACTCGGCCCGCGCCACGGCCGCCTGAGTCTCTTGCTGGCAATCGCATACGGGGCAGAACCACGAGTAGCCATCTGTGTTGCTTAAGCACGCAGTATGGAACTGACCTGCGCAACCTATACATGTTTCCATGCAGCGGTTTCGGGCAGAGTACTGTGCGCTGGAACAGATGAGACAAACACCCCTATGCAGCGCTTCCGCGTCTCTTGCATAATTGAGTGAGAAACCACGTTCATAAGCACGCGGAGTCACGTATTCAGGCGGGATCCGGTCGATGGCATCGGTGGCCAAGAGCTTATCCTGCACACAAGCGGTTTTGATGATTTCACTAGAGCCTTGGGCGATAATATCGATCTTGTGGAAATGCGTGCGGCAGCTTGGGCACAGGTTTGAATTCGACAGCCACTGCATAATACACACTTCGTGATACTCATGCGAACAGCCCTGGACCCGGCCCAATACGGTGCCTGGCCCGGTCATCTCAAGGCAAATTGGACACTCCATGAAGAAAGATAGGTTTAGCTCTTTCGATTGATTTGTTTTCTGAAAACACTTTATTAAGACACACTTATGAGCTTGGAACTTTTTACAAGGAAAAAAAGGCGAACTTTGCGTGTTTTTCTGTGGGCCATCAGTGCCATCTTTATAAGTGCACCATGGCCTATCTGCTCGGCCGCACGCACTGTTTTCCGATAAGCAGACTGGAAACGTACAATCATAATTATTGGGGCACTGAAAAAGTCAAATACAGTTTATTTTATGAACAGTCACCAAAAGGCATAAACCGCCGTTTTTGGGAACATACTAATATTAGATCCGACCGGATATATCACCCGAAACAGACTAGCTCATGACTAGTCACGTGATCGGCATCGGCATCGGTATTGGCCCGCTATATCGAGCCGCAACTTTCCTTTTACACGTACTAGCCCCAAATTCTCTCCTTTTCGGCCCAGATTTCGCCAGTCTCTCATGTCGCGGCACCAGTTTGACCTCGTCCAATGTATGAAGCGGCCAGGCACGCATATCGGCTTTCTTTGCCTGCAGTGTGATGGCAAATGCCCTGTATGCGACTCATTTGTTAAGCCTGCGGCCCAAGTAAGGGTCTGTGATGGCTGTACATACGGCCATTTGGCGCATCGATGCATTTTGTGCGGCAACCATTTCGGCGAGGGCACAGACCAGAAATCCCCGGCGTTTTATTGTCATGAATGCGTCATACAAGAAAAACACCGCGATGGATGTCCGCGTATAGTCAACGTGGGCAGTTCCAAGATGGACCTGAGGTTCAACAAGAGGGGAAAGGCGTAGATTTGAAGGGACTCTTGATGATGAAGTTTGCTTGGAAGTATACTAGATGATTTGGGGAAAAATGGGGAAAAATGAAATTTTGAAGCTTTTATAGCTGAATTGGGTGGTCATTACTGAGAACAGTATCTTTAGTGGGGAGGATCTCTAGACACATATTTTTGAGTCAGTTTTTGGTGAGAATTTACATCCCTAGCCGCAATTATCCCGCTGAGATCAGCAGATGGATATATACCCGAAAACCCTGAAAAAGGCTGTAAAAAAGTCTATTTCTGATGGACTTTGTCCGAGGAGCATTTGAGGAGCATTTGGTCTCGCGATATACATTTTCTGGATTTGATTGGGCCGTCTCGTCACATATCGAGAGTGAAATCTCGACGAAAGACCTCTAAGAGCATAAAGAGTGCTGGAAAGGAAAAAAAAAACTTTCAGACGAGATTTATCAATTTCTCATATGCCACCAAGAATACGTGCGGTTTGGTTGAACGTACAAGTGTACGATGGCTGGAACATTCTGGCTGCTTTATCAAGTTATGTACTCAAATTGACATGTATTTTTGACTGCCGGCGCCAATACAAGTAAGTCAATAAATCATCTAGTTCTGAGAAATACAAGTCAAATGACACTACTCCCAATGCGAGATAGATTTTCGCTCAGAGGGGCTGCCACAGGCCACATGCGGCCGTCACTATTGCTTTTCTTTTTCGAAATTGAATTACAATAGAATGCTTCCAAATCTTGTATGATACACCAAATGGATTCTCCCCTGGAATGTGCCCTGCACAGCATACCAAAAACCATGAGACGTCTTTTTCTTACACTCCCTCAAATGGCGTCACCCCGTTCAGCCCAGCAGCAGCTGTTTGTCAATCCCAAGGTCCACCATGTGTTTAATCCCATCTTTCCATCTCTGCTCCAAATACCCATTCACCGGCTGAAATTGCGCCTGTTTCGTGTGTCTTGCGTTCTTTAGTTCCTCCACATTCGTGCGTTTCCGCACAAGCACGGATTTTTGCGCTTTTTCCAACTCTACAAGCCGCTCATGGGCCGCCTTTTGCGCTTGCGCCCGCTCGGTTGCGTTCTCGACGCCCATTTGCGCGTTGCGCTCTCGTAGTATGGAATACAGTAGAGAGGTATACATTCTCGCGCAGTCCGTATCGTCGTCGGGGCCGAAATCAGTATATCTATCCATCGTGATGCCGCCAGGGAGAAACGTGTCCGGCACGACCCCGCCAACGTCCTCAGATTCGAACTGCGCCATGTCTCGCATCAACAATGACCTATTTTCCGAAAGCGGCATTATCGTACCTACCATAGGGTGCAATGGGCCCGTCTCAGCAGGCATTTCTGCACGGATAAGCTGCTCCACAGCCTGTCTTTCTGCATCTGTGATCTCGCCGTCAATGACTAAAGGTTAGCATAGAAAATAGTGGCTTTTGAGGGCCTCAAAAATGAATAAATCCATCAAAAAAGGCCTGTTTGAGGCAGTACGGCCGCAGAGAAAGTAGATGGGGATTCAGAAACCTTGAAAAGCTTTTTATACATACACTGCAAGTAGTCGACTGGATCTGTCTCGAAAGAAAGCATAATTTGATCACACACAGCACCTGGACTGGTGACGTAGATATCACTATTCAGACCTGACTGGTGCACAGCACGCACATCATGTCATGTGGCCATTAATCACGTGATCTATAAGTTTCATAAAGGGGAATGACAAATCCATGATGGCACATTGTCTATGATGAGATTTCAGTCCATCATGAAAATAAGGTTTCTGGATTTAGTGTGAATATTGATTTATTGTCTAAATTGTTTGGCTGGATTCGTGTCCTGAGGGTGTGAACGTAGAGCCCATTAGGGAAATGATTCAATTATGGCCATACAATCCAGATCGCTTCAATCCGTAATAATTTCTTTGGTATTTGTTTTTTTAGCGATGTTGAAATGTGATCATCCATTTGCAAATAAAGAAATTATTTGCGCTTGCGTTTGCATTCGGGCCATTCTGGATACCTATATATGAAGGATCAGAGCACTTGGGAACCCCCATAAAGAGCCCAACCAAATCAATATCGAGATATATTTTCACTTGTAGATCGATATTCTTCAATTTTATGATCCAAATTCGACAAGTTTAAATTAAAAAAAAGGAACCTGGCCACACTATATGAGTGTATGTATAAGTGTATAAATTAGCGCATATTGAACCAGTCCCAATAGCTAAGAAACCAGAAAAGACTGATGATCTGCAAC
>JAKTVE010002768.1:10127-56482 GCA_030557065.1 Metschnikowia rubicola | reverse complement strand
TCGCCAAGATTTGCTGCATAGAATATGTCTCTTGCTGACTAATGAAGAATGTAAGTGTGTAAAGGACTTTATGGTGTGATATATGGTGGGATCAATCGAAAGTTCATGACGCAGAAAAACACTTTTGGTCACGATTTATAACATTTATTTCTATTTTCCCCTCGGTGGGTCACATTTTAACGATCCCGGAGATGCAGCAGTTAGTCCATATATTGACTACCATAAGATCTCTGGTATCTATGAGCGCTGGGCAAACCTGATTGTCTATTTTTATCTTCTTTTCCTTCTTGAATAGACAATAGCGGCAAAGAAGATGCGTTGAATTGGAAGTTCGAACTGTTGTGCTTATGGTTATGAACGTTTTTACTGGTAGGGGTCTAGAAGTTTTCCGCATGACCAAGTGGAATTCCGAGGGGAGGAAACGCCAAGAGCACAAGTTGTGGTAGGATCTAGAAGTACTGGCTGGTCGATTCAATAACTATATCATGGAGTTTTGTGATATGAAGCAAGAGAATATGAAAGCTTATAACTAAATCCCCCTCAAACAGTTCATATTCTTGTCTCGTCCGGCATCCCGTATTTTTGACAATGCTAAATACATAGACTAAGGGCAAGATCTATTTATGACTATAGAAAGAAAAAAGAATCATTGTTTAGAAACAACCGCTTCTCTGGGAACTAAGGGGTCTCGCACGAATTCAATCCAGGGTTTCGAGAAAAAGTAACAATTTTTTGAAAAAATAAGTCCCCATTAATGATTCAGCGATTCATGAGCGACTCATCCGTAAAAGGAGGAAAAGCGTAAATACTTACTCGCACTGAACTAAAAGACTCGAGTGGATAAAACTTCCCCGCTTAACGCGTGTACTCAAAGTTTTGCTTGACTCTCGTCAATGCATCATCTACTCTCCTCATTGTTCGGGCTCAAATAGGCAGTTTGTTCACTAAAAGAGCCTAGATGAAAAAAAATAGAAAAGAAGAAAAGAAAACAATAACAACAACGGCAAAGAACAATGAAAAGTTCAGTATGAGCTTTTCAATCATATAGAGAGGGATAGGCTTTTCTCTTGAATTGAAATTTTTGTTTTCTCAGAAACACAATCAACTACTTTCAGAATGAGAGCGTGCTTGACCTTGGTTGCAACCGCGATTTTGTCATCTTTGGCTGCTGCGGCCCCAATGACCGACAATGTGGATGGAAAATTGATCAGTAAGGTGATTCTACCTCAAGTAGGTTCCATGAAGGACGTTGATTCAGAATCTGATTTATTCAAACGCGACGAAAACGTGGCCATTAATCATGCCGAAAACTTGGCCCTTAGCCAAGCCCAAGTGGCTAGAAAAATCAGGGACGTGATTCAACGTGAAATGTCGCTTTTGGTGGGAACATTTGATTATGAGAGTTGGGAAAAGTCAAGAGCCAGCTACGAGCGCATTTTCGCCCAGATTGAGGATCGAGTCGAGGACGTCAAGAAACTTTCCGGCGGCAATTTTGACATTGAAAGGGAGCTCAGCTTTCTCAGAAATATGCAAAGAGCAATGACCGGAGTTGCGGAGAAGATTCACGACCTCGGGGAACGCGACTTTGCCGGGAAGGATTTGGTGAAAGGAATGATGTTGCTCATTGTGGAAATGTTTGCGTTGTTTGATGTACAGGGACACGCCGATACTCTGAACCCTCGATTTGCGAAAAAGTATGATGAAATCAAGTCGAGAATTGCTTCTTTGATGGAGGGCGCTAAGGACGAGTTTCTCATGACCCATACGCTGCGTGACCTCCTTGAAGAGTATACCAGGCGGGTAAACTATAGCATGAGAGAAGTGACAAGGTTCATGGAGAAGGAAGGTCAAAATTATAAGTCATTCGATTAGTTCTGGTTTGCTTGAGCCAACGCATAATGCACCAATGCCAGTTTTTGTGATTGGTTGGAATTATACAAATGAAAGCTGTTTTTTATTCGTAGCCCGTAGAGGATGAAGATGGTGTTTGTATACAGTGGTCACAAGCGGCAAGCAATGCGACAAAAGAGGCAAAATATCTCTCCGTTGCAGTTATTTGAAAAATGTAACACAATCCACTCGACTGGGACCTGGCTGCAACGCGATAATTTCCATTGTTTACTCAAATCAATGTGAGATGCAACCGCGGAATCCAACCATGATCGAGACGGAATCCAATTTGAATACAACAAAAGATTCTTGCAGCCATTGATTTGCAAAGCGCATAAGGTGATCATTCACACAAATAAAGAACATCCTAAAGGTGTATCTTTGGTGGAAAATATCTGTCAAATGACAATTCCGCGCTGGATCTAGATACTTGATCAACCGCATAAGCAAATGAAAATGGCTGGGAGGAAAAGACGCGTTGGTGACAAAGAATCCTGACATAAAGCCGCCTTTTCAAACCCAATAGCGGTTTGTTTCTCAAACAAGAATCCGCTTCTCCCGTAAGGCACAGCCTGCGCGGAATCAATGCCCAGTCCGTCCAAATCCCGCTTTCCACTTGACCCACTAGACTTTGGGTACTTAAAGATCTGCTTATGTCCCTGGGTGATCCATCAGTAGACAAAACCACGGTAAAGATGAAACTGATATTTCGTATTGCAGCAGTCCTTACAATTCTCGCAATTCTGACGGCTTCGGCTATTTTGAAAAACAACATCGACCCGAACCAGGGAATCACCAGGCTCACACCCGTTCCTCTGCTTGAAGGCTTCAAAAGAGTATCTGAGGATTTGGTCATGGACCTGCCCATGAGCCTGCTTATTGACCCGGAGGCTTCCAAGCATAGAGCGCATGAGGCAAGGATGCGTTTGGAATGGTATATCAAGGACTTGAGAGGGTTTGTTATCAATGCCGAATTCGATTATCATGGGTTTGAGAAAAAAATCAATAAGTTCAGACACGAGCTCGCCGATATCGAATTCATGATCGAGTCAGGCCTCAACCATAAACACGACTTGGGCACTCTTATGGTCCACGCACGCAGAATGTACCAATTCTGGGTGGATTCCGCCGATAAGTTGAACCGGTACGTGAGAAGTGAAATTCCTGGTCACGCCGAGATTTTCGAAATGATCCAATTAAACGTGCAGGTAGTGGTTTTACACACGCCCGAAGATTTTATCGAGCGCCAAAATGAAAGCCATAAGGTACGTGTGAAACAGGTCTACTGCAAATATTTGAAGGTGCACATGGACTTCAATAAAAACGCGCTGGTGCCGCTTGGCATGCGGGAATTTTTCAGGTACCTTGTTTCGATCATGAAACCTGTGCTTGACACGATCAAGAACCAGGCGGAAATTACTGATCTGGACGACACTATCTGTGCAGAATTATTCGTCGAGCAGAAATCCCACGGTAGGGCAGCAAATACTATCTAGTGTTTTTGTGAAGTAGTTGGTTTGTATATGCACAAGAAATTTGCCCTCGTTTTTCGATAAGTAGCGTGATTCATCATTTGAAAAGGCTTATATGGTATTTGTGGAATCATGTATCACACATTTTCACATAGAATCAGCTATGAAAAACGTTAAATGTTCAACGCACGGATCTTATTCGTCATCTCGGATACACTACATAAGGTTATCTAAAAGTATGCTTTCGGATCTCAAAAGAAGCTTGATTTTTACAGAAAACCGGTCTCCATGAGAGTGGTGATGATTCCAAGAGATGAAGGTTTTGTTTTTTTGGGCACAGAGCTAGTGATTTCTCCATGGCCAAAGCATGGAAATCTGTTATATCGCTCAACGCATCATACTAGACTGAGGTAAACGAAAAAGCAAGCGTATATACTGCTGATATTATGATAGAAGGGTATTACCAAAACAGAAACATTACTGGCTCAAAACGAGTGGCTGGCTGATGATAGTGAACCCCATCGTTTTAAACATCATCCTCAACTTACTTACGCCCGCAGAATTCTCTGTTATAGAGGCCAGCGGATTCTGGGTGATTTCAGTCGTGTACCCAAAAGAAAAAAATGAGTTTCGAAGAAAGTGAAAGAATGACTTGAGTGGAGTCACCCAGCTCTGGCAAGGAACTGACAATCGGAGATGATTTTCTGTGTCTAAATGCACTCGTGGGGCAAATTCTAAGGTACTGCGGTGGTGGAAAGACCCGACTAGACTAGACCAGGATAAATTAGCCCTGGCTGGCTGGATGGATCGACGGATGAATGGCTATAACCATAACCTCCACGAAACATACTGGATCATTTAAAGAAATCATCCTGGAGGCCTGATGGCGGAGAAACAGAGACAGATTTGGGACTTGGCAAGGTGGAATCGTTTCCATTCAATTTGGACCTGAAAGAATACTGGTTCACCCTAGGCGGGGGTGAGGGCGGGGGCGGAAAGCCCTGAGTTATTGTCATGGCCACCGTGAATGTACTTCCAGGTCCAGGTCCAGATCCCGATATGCATTTCAACGTACGCCTTCCGACTCCATTATTTCCCATGTCACTCCCGCATCTGGATCCATTATCACATAGAAATGCAACCGGTACCATCGAATGAGGGATATCACACTGCAATTTATTGCGTACATAAAGAACATTCATTCATAGGTTTCATCAGAATTGGCTCATTGTCACACAGCACAGCCCACACGGGATCTGATCCTGATCAGAGCACACTATACATGATTTCTGGTAGGAGAGTCGTACTTAAACCCATGAAAAAAACGGGTTTTTCTTTTTTTTTTTTCGAGATATTCACAAAGCAAGTACACTAATGAAAATCGCTATTTTCCTCCTTCCGAGCTTTTTTCTTTTGTTGGCGGCTGAAAACCTACTTATCAATAATATTGGCCCCAATTCATCTATCACCAAACTCAACCGCGTGGATCTGCTTGAAGGATTTCATTATGGGCCAGATAAGATAAACCAGTCATCCGAAAAGCTAGAAACTTCAGACGCTATTGAGGCACAAAAGGCTAAAATGTTGTTGGAATGGTTTTTACGCGACTTGAAGCTGTATGTCACCGACACAGACTTCGACTACCGAGCATTTGAGAAAAATGTCGCCAAGTTGAGACATAGGCTCGCAGATACGGAATTCCAGGTGGTGTCCAAACTCAATCATGACGACGGGTTGGATAAATTGGCAGCAAACGTACGAAAAGTGTTCCAGATATTTGTGGACTCGGCAGATAGGCTCAACCGGTACTTGGCAAGCGATCTTCCAGGGCATGATGAAATATACAGCATAATCCAATTATATGTGCGTGCGATCGCGATGAAGAACCCACAGGAAATGCTTGATCGCCAGATTGTTGGGCTGAAGAGAAAGTTGAAGCGTCTTATATGCAGCTACATGGACGTGGAAGCCGACTTCAAACAACAAGCACGCGTGCCGCCCGGAATGCAGGCTTTATTCGAGCTGTATGCCAAAGAAGCGAGAATTATGCTTAGTGCGTTTAAGAGCCAGGCAGGGATCCAAAAAAAGGATGACCAGATTTGTTTTGAGATGGAAGGTGTGCATAAAGGCCACTCAAAGGGTGTATAAAAGATTTGGTTTTGATAGGATACTTTTGCTGCTGCCAATGTTGAGCTTCATGCTGAAATGTTTCTGTAGCGGAAAATTGAGACACTTTGTTTTTTGAAGATTTCTCTGGTCATTTCAGGACGGAGCCTTAAGAATCTTGGGCTACTCCGGAAGGCTACCAGATAACCTACAAGAGATGAATTGCCAGAGAGGGATTCCGGCATTCAGATCCCTATGCGGCACGTGGATGCAAAATTAGTATTGTATTGCACAAATTCTTGAACGTGTGGCGATGAAAGATGTGAACGAGAAGTGACAAGCGGAAAACACAAAAATATTAAGTCGATCAAATTTGATCTCCGGTCTTTCACAAAGCATATTGCATTTTTCATGATACATTTAGCATTTTCCATGGCGTACATGCAAGGTCACGTGACCGGCCTTACATATACAATTTTTGAAGCAGGGTGATATTTCTTGTCGTCTAGCCCGTGACTAGATGCAGAACACCTGTTTTTTTGTATATTTCTCTCTTGAAATGACCAATCAATTAGCTATTTCCAGGTTTGCTTCATTATGATCTCCACGAATCTATATACGTGTATACTCAAGTTCAGGCTAGTCTCGCTACCAGACCTCGAATGGCGGTGTGATAGCTAAAACTTTCTTTCACCACTTAAAAGTGCAAAATTTAGCCTTACTTTGGTGTGAATTGCGTTTAATTCCATAAATCTTAGCTGATTCGATGCCTTCACATAATAGAATACGCGGGCAAGACGCAGACATGCTCTACACTCATAAAGCTTTGATTGGATTCCCAGTCATGATACGGACGGGGACCAGGGGCAAGGATAACCATGAGTTTTTGCAGATCATAATTTTGTTCAAGGATTTTTTCATGTGGCTATGCGAATCAAGCTTTTTTCATCATCGTGACTGATTCTTCAGTAATTCTAAGACCCCAAAGGAAAGCCTGATCCATGGCAATTGGATAATGTGGTTGAATAATTTCAAGAGTCTCGATTAAAAAAAAAAACACATGAAAGTCTTTTGCGAACGATCAGGACTCAGCTGAAGCATCAGCTCCTCGACAGTACGCAAGGCTTGCGAAAAAGATGAACCGACCCAGAAGCCAATGCTGATACCAAATAACCTGATTCGTTTTTTTTCGCGAGAATCGCCTTTACGGAAAGGCTAGCAAGTGAATAGATATTGAAAACAAAATAAACAAAGAACCCCGGAAAGTAGCCAATTGCAGTATTTTGTGCTTTTTTGGTCTACGGCAGGCCCTGCGTTCTTTCCCGAAATCACGCAGCATATTTCTGATCTGGTCCGAAACCCTTTTGTTGCATTCCAAATTCTGGTCTGTCAAGCCAAAACCGATACTGCACTTGACCTTCTATAAACAATTTCCACTCATCCGTTTGGTTTCAGTGATGTCACGCGACAATTAAAAAAAGATTTGGCAGAAAAAATAAGAAAAAAAGATTGCTTTTATGAAGCAAAGTGTAGTCTTCGATCAGCACGCCACTGCCGATATCCAGCACGGCGTCAAATCTGGCGTGTGTTGGTGCCAGATTATCTTTAAACAAGAAGGTGAGTTTGCAGCCAAAAAAAGCAAAAAGAGATAAAGATTGACCTGCAATTCGCAAACACACATTCACTGATGATACTCGTCACATAAGGCCCAAGCGTGTAAAGATTATTATTCCCCATGCGATGTGACCAGATCAACATTTTGGTGCAGTGGCCATTTAGAGTATCAACATATACGTTTCTTCGCAAAATTGCAAAAAAAGCAAAGAAAAACAAAAACTAGCAAATTTCTATCACTTCAAAATCGTTAGCCTTTATTTTATGCGACATGGCCCCGCTGTTGGCAGCTGCTGGGCGCGGTTCCGGGACTGCATATAGTCCGGAACGCCTGCATGGAAGCTCATCGATGGGTCTTGGAAACAAACATCACTAATAATAATATTAAGGATAAGTCTGATCGAGCAGAAACACAGTCAGTGCGTGTATATACACTTGGGTGTTTGTTTGAAGATCCGAAAAGCAAGAAAATACTCCAAATTATTGCTTTTAAAGGCCAAATTACCCTTTCCACAGCTGAAAGAACACTTATAGTGATACCTTAATTTTATCAGATGCAGCTGGAAGAGACACAAAGCTCACCGGAGATCGACGAGCAGGCGAAAAATGACCTCATAACGACGGATGATGGGCTCGACCAGGCGATCCAGCGTGCCATTGCGCAGCACGACTTGGAGCAGCAGCAATTGGAGCAAAACGGTAATTTGAGTGCTGAAAATGAACAAATCGGTCATGAACTACATTCAGAACAGGGGCAGGGCGGCTACGAAGGGGCTCAGGACACTCAAGGGCATGTAGAACCCAGAAATGATGCTTTCAACTCGGACTTGGCTGAGCACGGCATGGATCTCGGCGGCTCGCCGTTATTGGATGCAGCCCAGGAGAAACAACACCTCCAGATGATCGCAGACGAGCTCAAACGTGCGGCCACCGACCCTAAAGAAGCTGATTCGAAAATCGAGGGTGGTGTATATGATGATAGCCTTGATCTGGACGAAGAGAGCGAGTCCGAACGGGGAATTGCGCACGCGGACTCGTTTCCGCAACAGGGCCCCGAAACGGGCTCGGGCGAGGCTCCTGGAAGCGATGAAAATGGTTCAGGGACTTCAGGTGGTGCTGAATCTGAAACTGGGCATGCACTGGCGGAATTCACGGAGCATGGGGCCGTTCTGCATGGTTCCGGAGAACACAACGAGAACTCCGAGGACACATCTGAGGGCGCCCCAAACGCTGCAGGCGCGGAAGCAGAAGCAGAGGAAGGCGCCACCGGGCATATTCCCTCCAACTCGGAACTTTTGGCCACAAACAACGCCATTGCCGCGTATAATGCGCTTCTGAGTCAGACCCCGCTGATGGCACTGCTCACAAAGGCGCATTTGGCCGCGTTGCCGCTCCCCATAGTGCCCACAAACCTCATGCCTGCGCGGATCCAGCTTTTGGTGAGCTCCTTGGCGGTTTTGGACAACTTGGCGACTCAATTGCTCCGGGTGTTTGCCGCCGGGCCGTACCAGAAAATCATCGACTTGGCGCTGAGCCCCGAGACCGCTCCTGGGGCTGCATTTCGCGACTTGACCTCATTGTTTGAGTTCACCAAGCGACTTTACTCCGAAGAAGACCCGTTTTTGACCGTGGAACATATCGCGCCAGGGATCTGGAAAGAGGGCGAGAAAACGCCTAGCATGTTCCAGTCACGTGAGCAGACCATTGAGCTGACGCTACGCAAGGTGAACTTGGCCACTTTCCTTGCCGCCACGTTGGGCACGATCGAAGTGGGCTTTTTTCACCTCAACGAGTCTTTCTTGCATGTTTTCTGCCCCGCCAACGACCTAGACCCAGCCAATTCCATGCTGAACATGAGTGCAAGTAACATGAACCTCCAGAGCGGCGCCGGGTGCAATATTGGCGAAAAATGCGGCAAGCTTTTGAAACCGCAGGCCAGTTTATACCTAGATTTGAAAACACAGGCGTATATCTCAGCCATTGAGGCCGGTGAGCGGCTGAGCGAGGAGATTTTGGAGGATATCTTGCCTACAAACCTAGAGGAGATCTTACAGGCACGGCGCGGCACAAAAGTGTTGAGCCCGACAGAAATGGACTTTATCCACCGATGCAATTCGCGCAAGGAAATATTATTGAACTACCCTTCGGGCCATAGTCTTAACGAGGAGTACGAATGGTTTGAGTTTCTCAAGGATTTGTTTGATTTCGTCGCGAAAAACATGGGCTTTCTCTTATGGGGCAAAAAGGGCAAGGCGGCGCCAGTGCGTGCCAGTAGGAACACGCATCAGCAGTCACCCACGCCCCACAGTGATGAGGTGCTCCAATATGTGCCAGAACGGCCACGCGAGGAGCCCGTAAGGCCAGGCAGAGGCCCCACCAAGGGGCTTGACGATATCACCGCGGCGCTTTTGCCGAGCGAGATCCAGGAACAGCAGATCCACTTGAAAATCAACCCGGCCATGTCGAAAGGCCCTAATAGGAGGCCATGGACACGTGAGGAGGAAAAGGCATTACGTCATGCGATGGAGTTGAAGGGCACACAATGGTCGGTGATTCTAGAGCTTTTTGGACAAGGAGGCCGGATCAACGAGTCGTTGAAGAACAGGACGCAGGTCCAGTTGAAGGACAAGGCGCGTAACTGGAAGATGTTCTTTTTGAAGTCGGGCCTTGCAGTGCCGCACTACTTGCAGAAAGTGACGGGTGATTTGGAGCGAGACGATAAGCTGCGGGCGAAAACGGCCCGGAACAAGAAAACCGCTGCGGCACCGGTTCCTCCAGTGGCGAAGCGAGACGCGACTCTCGGCCAGGACAGTATCGATGAAGAGTTGAGGAAACGGCAACGGTTGGAGTGATTTTCTGGCAATCAAAGGTTTTATACAGATCGTGTGAGCTCACCACGGCCAACTTTTGGAGCTACTTTTGCAGATGCAAGTCACGGACACGGTCTATTGGTACGAGTCAAGTCGGATTTCGTGATGGAATGTTTGTGATGTCACGTGAGTCCCGGGAGACCCCAAGAATGTACTTTTGGCTCTTAGGTATCACGTTTCACAGGGCCTATAGAATGATGGGGACACGATGATGAAAAGCGTCGTGGGAAATCACATGATTCGATTCAACTCACGCGTCATGAAGCCATTCTGGTCTGGCTTAGTGTTTCAGTCCAAAAGGCAAAGACGTCCATTTATCTTTATGGTATTCCGTCGGTGATGCAAGTCTAGACGTAATCACATTTGCGTGGTGGAACTAATCAACGTGACAGGGATGCATTTTCTATGGTGGATTAGCTTTCAATGAGACATGGCGGATCTCGATAACTGGCGAATTTGTCCGATGTTCGCTCATAAATTTGCTTCCAACTCTGGTGTCATCAGTATGGACTAGGGCGTGAGACCCATGAGTTTATACTTCTTGTAAGATATGTACAGTTAAATGACTTTTCACATGAATTCATAATTTTTTTTTTTTTTTTTTTGATTGGCTACAACTAACGATTGAATCGGCTCATTGAAATAATCGAGACGCATGTGCTTGTTCAAGCGTTGTCACGACAATCATAAATCTGGGTTAGAGTCTCATCTCCAACCACTGTGGACAACAAAATGACATGTTTTCAAAGTGAACGAATCCTAGAAAATCGGTGATACGGTGCACAGAATATTGATCAATACTAGAAACCTTGAAGAATAATAGTAAATCCATCCACTTCTTACAGTCCAATTACTTCAATCTTACGCTTCATGCCTATGTTCTTGACCTCGTCGCAAGCTTTCTCTGCTGAGTGAGTTTGGCCTGGATCTTGATCTGGATCTGGTCAGAATATGAATATTAATTGAGAGAATTTACATGATGGGTCATTCGAGGAAGTCAGAGCTTTGTTGAAGGCAGGGCGACTCCAATCACATTGATACAGTTGGACCTGTTATGAGGATCTTGTTTTCAGAGATATTTGGCGACATTCTTCAAAAATAGTACGAAAGTTTGTTTTTTAATTTAAAAAAATGCGCTATTGGTGAAGACATCATGGGTACCATCTCCAATTCTGCCCAATACATGTGATTTTTATAAACAAGTCTTACCGAATCTCCTAAGTTTGAAAATACGGCCTTTTACAAGGATAACAAACACGTGATCTTACGATGAATGTGGCCGCCCAAAAGTCTTGATACCACGAAAAATCCAACTAACTACACATTCCACATAAGAATATGGTACTCTTTTCGTCGATTCCCGAATTGCCGGATCGTCTTTGCTCCAATAGCAATGTCCAATCGGCCAGAGAATAGTGGGGCTGATGCGCATCAAATGCCTCACCCAAAATCAAGTTTGTGCAAATCCAGACCACTTATTTATCTTCTTCGGTCAATTGTGATATCAAATAACCACATGCAAAAGAAATTTCATGCACCAGGAATCACCATCGCCGTCTCTTTAGACCTGTAAAGAACATGTCCTACTTATGCGGGCGATGCGGCCAGCAGCACCGAGAGTGCACATAAATGCAGATACAGGAAATTACCCTTTTGGGCGATGCCGGTTGCATCCACCTACCACACGGGGGTCATATCTGGGTTCCACGACTGTTTTGTGTATTTCCCCCGAGTCTGCCGGCGTGCGTTGCGCAGCGAATCAGCACCTACTCTCGTCCCGAAACACCGCAAAGTCATTTTTTCCCAAACAGGCAAAAACAACTCTAAAACAAATCCCGGATTTAGCACGAAACACAAGCTTTCCTGAAATTATGCTGACGGTGACGGAGTCGATGCTGGCCAAACTCCTAGTGGCAAAGCAAACTTGCCAAGTGCTATACCTGGAGTTACAGAAGTCCAACTTGACGATACAAGACACCACATTGCAAAAGGCCAGCGCCAACTTGCCTCAAATCCCGCCTAAACGCTATCTTCGGCAGTATAACACTCTCAAAGGCCACCAGGACAAAATCGCCCAGATAAAATGGAGTTCTGACTCTGTAAAGCTCGTTTCGGCGTGCCAGGACGGATTTATGATTATATGGGACGCTGTTTCCGGGCTAAAACTACAAGCAATCCCGCTCGATAGCCCATGGGTGCTTCTGTGTGCGTTTGCTCCGCTGGGCCGGTTCGTGGCGCTGGCAGGGCTTGATAATAGGTGTACCGTGTATAAAGTCGAACAGCCAGAAGACTACTATATGCAGTCCCGTACAAATCAGATGGAGTTGAGGGACAGAGGGCGCAAGATCCCGCGAGCACATGCTGCGTACGTTTCTGCATGCGAGTTCTTGGCGGATGATCAGGTGTTGACCGCTTCCGGCGACATGACCGTGGCGTTGTGGGACATGGAGAAGCACGTGCGGTCACGTGACTTTCTTGATCATTGTGGCGACGTGCTATCACTTCTGGTGGCGCCACGTGAGCGGATGCTGCCGCAGACTTTCCTTCTGGCAGGCGCTGATGGAACAGTGAAGCTATGGGATATTCGAGTGAAGGCGCCGCAGGCTCTGTGCCAGATGTCACGTGTGGACATTAATTGCGTGTCACTGCTCCCGAACGGATACTCGTTTGTTTCCGGCGACGACGAAGGAATTTGCAAGATTTACGATTTCCGTTCACTCTGCGAGTTGGAACAGTATAATCTACGGGAGCAGTTCGAGCCACCGAGACTGCCGGGCAATAACTCTCCCACATCCACAAGAAGCATGTGGCTGCAGTTCGACGCGCCGGGCGTGGTCTCGTTGGACCTAAGCCACCTGGGCCGTATCTTGTATGCATGTTATGCCGACTACGGGTGCCTAGCGTGGGACATATTGCGCAAGGAAATCGTCGAGCTGATAGGCGTCGGAAACGGCAGTCACAAAAGCCGGATTTCGCAAGTGGCGATCAGTCCCGATGGACAAGGTCTCGCAACGGCCTCGTGGGATGCCACGATTAAGATTTGGTCGACTTAGTGTGGTTTTCAGATCGAGTTGTTGAGTTTTTGAATGAACGGACTGCAGATAAGCCAGCATATATAGGTTTATTAGATATGGGTCTGGCCACCAGATTCGGGGTTTTCAAAAGGAGCAAAAAAAGCATAACGGATTTCCTTAGGCGTCTGACCTCAATGTATAGAAGAAACAACTCTCTTTTCAAATAAAAAGGCGTTTATTGGTACCCATATGAGATGTTGGAAGATAGATGGGCATTACATGGGTGATATATCTCTACGTCGCCCTTACTAGGAAAATTGCTAGGATTTCTGAGGATTTGAAGCTGTGAAATATACGTGAAATCGCTTGTATGTGACCAATTGTTAATGAATTCCATCCATGTAAATCAGTTATCAATCATAGTCGCTATATGAAAACCTCGCAGAGCGTTTTCTCCTGTTAAATCTAAGATAACCTACTGTAAAGCCATTTTCGGACTCGCTGGGGCTCAATTATAGTCAATTAGAACCCAGTATGACCAGAAACTGGCATTATGGTCACCAAAATTACAAATTAGTGTACGTCTAAGAGATGACTAATACGTAATTGCCAGGCCCACATCATTCAAGTGTAGAGAGATGAGACAAGCCACCCACACTGGAAAATAAAACGAAAATCCAAGTTGTTTTTGTTTATTGCTTGATGATAGCCGCTTTTGTGGAATTGTTTATGAACTCAAAGTGAAATCTGACAACAACCTAGTGAACTGGAAGATTAGCAAAACAAGAGCCTTAACTATGAGAGAGCACGTATACAAGTAAGCACAACAGAGTGTGCCTCGGTTTCTGAAACGCAATAGCCAAACGTGAACAATTGTTTCATGATATTCAATAATCCCGGCTTTTTCAAATCCCTGCTTATGGCTTTTCTGTGATGATTGTGGTAACTTCTCCGTAGATGCCTCATTATAGTTCCGGCTTTACCACGTCATTGCACAGGGAGTCAGGAATAAAGTCAGAGTCGAATTTATTGAATTTGAGTGAAACAGGCTTTAAAAACATTGACGGAATCTTCTAAGGTGCAACATTTTTTTTTTCTCGGTGCGTTAATGCGAGGTGAACAATTGAGCGGATCAAGAACATGGAAAGGGTCATAAAAGCAATGTTCTGAATAAAAAGGCAGGAGTAAAAATTAGGTCCAGGTTGCTAAAATAAGAAATAAACGAGAAATACTTGGTCCAATTCACAGAACTAAACCGATCTAAACTTCGTGGGCTCGAACGGAAGCATGAGCGAGATCACACCCAATGTTCCAATGAGAGCACCACACACCCAGATCGGAATAGAGGACCCGCTTTTCTGACCGTAGAAGTAAATCACGGGCGTAAGCACACCCGCAGCACGTGATGAGACCAAACCCAAGGCACACCCGGTGGTTCTGGCTATAGCAGGGAAAACCTCGGGCGTATAAGCGTACAAGCACGCGTAATAGATGTTCATGAAGAAATATGTCATCAGCGCAAACGCCAAGTCCTGCAGCTGCGTGCGTACCGTGGTGTATCCGAACAAAATCGCCATGCCACCAAACGCGCCAATGGTCATTGTGCCCCTGCGTCCCACTCTCTTGATAGTGACGAAATACGCGGCAATAAGCGGGCCGAAAATGCCCACAAAGTTGCTGAGCGCCGCGTTTCGGTACGTGATATAAGTCAGTGCCGACGTGTCGCCGCCGTGCAACGCAATATAGATGTAAAGGAAGTTGAAGAAGGTGTTGTATGCAAGCCCGATCAAGAACCAGGACAAGAAAATGAGCGACGACGAATAAGCAACTTTTTTCGACGAGTAGAGGATCTTCACGTGTGCAGCAATCGCGCTGCTGACGGTCTTGAATGTGTATCCCTCCGCCTTAAAGTTATGAGAGTCCTCGTATTCGCCACAAGCAGCGAGATCTTCCACTGTCAATGAACACTTACGGTTATATTTCTGTGCAATCAGCTGCAAGACCGCCACTGCCTCTTCATCTCTCCCGTTGGAGATAAGGTACTTGGGAGACTCGTCCATGGAGAAAATGCCCAACCGCACAATCGCCAAAAACAAAACAATGGCAGAGTTGGTGTACCAGCAGTACCGCCAGCCCCTATTGGCCGAGGAGGGGCACGGCTCACCTGCAGCACAGGAATAAGCAGGAACAAATGCCCACGCAATCAAAGTTGCAATGGTCTGGCCCACGCCCCACCAGCCGGCCATGAAAGTTGTGAGCCAGGTATACTTTGCCGGGGAAAACTCGAGAAAAATCGTGACATCCGTGGCGATGTTACCGCCTGCAGAAAACGCATTGAGAGCCATGAACAAACAGTAAGTGGCGTAAGAATTCATTCCTCCGGTGATAATGCCGAAAATGGCTGCTGAAAGAAGCGAGAGATTGAAAGCGGTTTTACGCCCAATGATATCACTGCCAAAACCCCAGAAAACCGAGCCCAAAATCAACCCAACGTAAAACATCTCCGTTGCAATCGGGTAGGTGATGCCGAACTGACGGTCCACCACTGTTTTCACCGAGCTCTGGATCATTTCCAATTGCGAGTCGGCAGAATACCCGAATCCAGCGAGCATAAATAACTTTGCATGGTACCATGTGAACCCGATTTCGTCAAGCGCGTTGTTCACAAGAAACATTTTTCTGGAAAGTGCATCGTCCTTGACAACCATATCTTTCTTTGTGATTTGTGCCTGGAGAATATCTGATTCCAGCGATTGCACCTCGGCCTCTTCTGCCGTGAAGGCCACTTTGTCCTGGGTCGACATATTTATTTAGGTTGTTGATTTTTTGTTAATGAATAGGTTTGAATGAACAATATTTTTGGTTTTGGAAGACTATTCTGCATCGTTTATATACTTTCCAGCTTTTCATCATGCCTGGTCTGGCACGGTATGCAAGGCTTATCTCGCGACCGATAACGGCTTTTCCGGCAGCGCATATTGGTCAGCCGCGCCAGTCTCTATTTTATGGCATTTTGAAGACTTTCAAGACGTCATCAAGTGACAACTTGGTTCTAAGGGCTACATTTATTTTATAAGCTTGAAAGAACCAAAAAACGTTCATTTTTCCAAAGGATTTGGTTCATTTGCACCCATTGTTTTCATGCAAAGATCTATCGCCGAAAGATTGGATCGTCGTATCTGCATATCGTGACGCGTTCGCGCCTACTGTCGTCGAAGCGGATTGCCTCATTAGGTAAAGACTCACGGTACAATTCTGCCAAGGACAGGATCAGCCCCACATATTCGCCAACAACTTCCTCGGTATGCCCCGAAACCTAGCTCGCAGAAAGATGCCGACTGTTCAATTTGGGGAGGGCCTGCCATAGTTGAAAAAGCTTCGAAGGTTATCAGTTTTTTTTTTCGTATTTTCGAGTCCTTTCAAAGAGTCACGTGACGCGGAATTTGATGATTAGCTCACGGTACAGTGAGGCATTCAATCTTGTATTTTTTTTCGCCCACTTTACTCAAGTCATTAATAGCAAAAGATCTTAGTCTGAGGCGGCACTTACTTTCAAATGATGAAATGAAAAAGCAATAAAAGTTTGTATCACAAACAATTAAACTTTCATTCGCTGGGTTTTTTTTTTTTGTTATCTTATCAACCGTTCATGCCGCCTCATACTTATGACGGTCCGCATAACAATCATCAGGCGGAAGATAGCTTATCTTTGGCCAAAAAAAATATTGCATGAATTGGCCTCTGTTTCTTATCGTACCAAAAGAGTACATGTAATTGCTGATAGAATGCCTGCTTATCGCGCTCATGTGAATGTAATGGCTAGAATACGAATACGAAGATTTTTGTGATATGGAAATGATTGAGTCATTTACAAAGATAGGCCTACTTAGAACAGTTCCGAAATAAAAAAACAAGTGTTCATTAAAAATGGCTCAGGAGAATATCACGTTCTACTTTGAATCGATACCCCGTCAATTTCGACTTTCATGAGAAAGTAGCCAGTTTCTTGAGCCCTTAATCATCTCGAGCCAATGAGACATATCTACGATTAATGGTACAGTACATGAAATCGAGGTTGGCTAGGATTTTGTAATTAATACACATATCTAGTTGTGTGGAGAGCTGGGTAAACAATCCCGGTTCCCGGATCTGAATCAGATGTATAAAGCCCTTGAATTTGACGACGGCATTGAGTCTAGTCTAAGCCTATCAAATGAGTATTCCTTGGTGGTCCATTGATCAGATCAATGATGCCTTGACTACTTGATTCCAAACTTTGATACAGAAATGAGCTTTTCTAGTTATATGCGTAAATCAACCAAAACGCTCTTCCTTGAACCGAAAAGTGTGAATCAGCAAGCACCAAGGTATTTGTGTCTTGCCGGTAGCTGTATATCATCTTATGGAGTGAGACCGGTTAAAAAATGTCTTCTGTTACAGAATTTCATAGTGCACTTTCTTAAATTCTCTCACCTGAATGACTAACGAGTTTTAAAAAGCCTCAAAACGGATCCAGCGAAATTCTAATCATGACTCAGCTTCAGACGTGCTGGAATTTATTTGTGACCAAAATGTATCGAAACTTATAAGGACATTCGGCTTTCACCAACTATCGAGAACAGCAAAAACATTCATACATACCAAAGTCCTAGAGCTTAAAATTTTATACATTGAAAACCTTTTTGGTGTGTTGTTATGGCGAAACGTCTACTGTGGGCTGGTATAAAAGTATTTTACATAGATGATCCATGGGGGATTTCCGTGATGGTTTTTTTTGCATCTGATTTTCTTCAGCCAGTTGATTGCGAGAAACGATAGTCTGAGTTTTATGGCTAGTTAGTTCAGTTTGTTTTTTCTCCTGATAGTGTTCAGACAAGTTTTACTTTCTTTTTTTCTTTTTCTTTTTTGCCACATGAGCACATATCAGACCACGGTGATTTGACCACCCCAGGACCTTTATTTGTTCACTCTCGCGTAAAAGAGTTTTTGTGAAGTCCTTGTCGTAAACTAGCATATATGTCACTTTTAAAAGCAGTCACATAATGCGTCCAAAGACGATTCAGCCGGAAAAGTACAAATGAATCAAATCAACCATATTTTACGATAAAGCACGCTCAGATCTTTCTCCTCGGGTGTAAATGTGTGTATTTGATGTCTGACATGATGTCATACTTGGTGCACGTGTCTTAGAACGAAGCATCTACAAGCCAGTAATTTGAGTTGATGATATTTCAAGGAATTAGCATTTTTTCCTTATTGTCATCTGGAAATACAAACATATAGTGGTCTACAAAGTTCCGAGCCAGTTTAAACCCGCAAATTCATCTTCTGCCAGGCACTTTATCAACCACTAGTGAGATTTCTACCATAATTCGCCATGAACACAGTGCATCAGAACAAACATGTATTTTTTTTTTCTTTGATAACTATTTTTCGCCCCCAATTCAGCACGCCTTAAGCGGCGGTGTGCCTCTGCACGTAATCCCACAAACTCTTCAACAACAGCTCCGGCAAGGTGTATAAGTCCATGGTGAATTCGCCGTGCTCAAAGTCGTTTTTGATATTCATGTCGCTGGTGCGGTTGTCCGTGACCATCTGCACGATCGTGATCAAGTCGTCCTCACTCAACAACGTCAAGCCCTTGGCAAGTTTCTCCAAGTCGACCGAACCCTTGGTGGCGCTGGCGGACGATTTCAATTTCTTCAGTTTGGCCTGCACCTCGGAATCGTTTTTCCGCTTGGCGTCACCCTCGGAGGGCACGGATCCGGTTTCCGCCAAGAGCTTATTCAACTGAGCGTTTTTCAACGGGATGGTGATTTCGTGGTCAACAGTGTAGGTTTCCTGTAAAAAGTTCAAGTCGTGGTTGAATTTGCGCTCGCCCAGTTTGCCTGGAATGCCAACCAAGTGCACGGCGATTGGGATATCGAACTCACCCCAGCCTTGCTCCTCGACCTTGAAAGGCGGCTGTTTCAACGCCCGGATCGGGTTGGCGAAAGTTGGGTGCAAAGTGTAGGTGACCTTATCTAGGATATTCGCGGGGACAACAGCGCCAACGTCATTCAACATGGTGATTTCGATCAGCCACTGACGCATCGGGTAGTTTTCCACGGCAGGCACATCGGCAAGGATGTGCTGGTTGGTGGTGATGCGGATGGTTCTTTTGACCTGCGGTTAGTATACATATGCTTCATGGAGTTCTAGCCGTAGTAGGGTTCGGAATCTTTGTGTTTCAGTGTTATGATTATGTTGCAATTTGGTTTAGTGGGATCGGGGTTTGTTAGGCTGTGTTTTCTTGGCATTCAGGAGATTGCTAGTAGGCTTTTTGGAGTCATATGCTTTGCCGAGCTCACGAGTGCCCCTAGGGAATCGTTTGTGGCCCTCAGGCATCACGGTTGAGCTCGAAAACACACGGAAAGCGAGTCAGTTGGGTATACAGACATCGAACTCACAGAAATAGCCAATTGTCTCGTTGCCAAGTGAGGTGGGTTGAAGGAGAAACTGAGCATGTTGGTCAGAAAAGTACTCCAGGGAATGCCCGGAAATAATCACACTTTTTGTGGAAAAACGGCTGGCCTCGAAACGTGATCCTAGCGAAAAGCTCTGGTTCAATTGTTCTTCTCGTTGATTTATTCATGCAGAAACATATCTCCTTGGTTCCACACCTGGCCCTTTTCTATGGCACACGAAAATATTGCAAGCGGTCAATCATCACCATATAAAAGCGCTTCGTGCCCGAAAATCTGTTAAATTTCCAGAAAAAAGAAGTGGCTCATCTTTGATGCCTGACCTCTTCGAGCTGGAACTGCCGCTGGGCCATGGAAGACTGGGGACATGTTGTTGGGACATGGAATGCAGTGAAATGATCTGAAATCTTCTGTGGATTTTGCAAATTCTGACATTTTCACGAGATAAAATCACCCAAAAGCCACCTGATTGAAGAAAAACATGGAAAAAAACATAATTTGATGATGGGGAGTGATGGAAACTGCCACTTGGTCAAAAACAATATACTTAACATGATGAGAAGCCCCGGAAAAGAAAGAAAAAAACCGGCAATTAAAGACTCAGTATTCGCCGGAATCGGCAGTTAAACATACCTCAGACATATCGGGTTTTTGGAAAATGGGCCGTGTTGGGAAACGAACAACGAGTAATTTTGCTGGCCAATTTCACTGTTCGTTCAAAGGACTGCTTTTACCAGGGTGGCTGCGTGCGTCCGGCGCCCAATTTTTGATGAGTGAGTGGAGCTCGCTCGCTCGCGGCGCACCGACCGAACCGTGTGGCAGGGCCAGGCTGGCAGGCTGGCAGGCAGGGAGGCAGAAAATGCGTGTGTTCTTGTGAAGGCTGCTTTACAGAGAAAAGAGGACTACTTAGATGAAAACTATGCATTATTGAAATAGGGGTGTATATATCGTGATAACCAGAATTTATTGGTCATGCTTTTTTTTTCATGAGTGGGATTCTTTGTTTTGTTTCCTAGACCATTGCAGAATCTGGCTGGATCATAGGGAGATGCGGCCCTTGCTGGTTTGGGAGAGGCCCAGGGGGATCTCACGCGTGCGTGTGAGGGCCCACAACTCAAGTCTTCAAAAAACAGTCCTTTTCCGGGAAAGTCATTTCTTTAGTTTGGTTTTCTTTTTTTTTCTTTGCTATTCCAAACCAATCAGGGATGATGGTACCAACGATGTCCACCAAGCTTTCTACTGAGCTTCAAACAATAAGTTCATGGAACCTTTCAGACGGCTTACCACTGTCTTCTGAATCTCTGAAGTCATGTTGGAGGCATATTGGTTCAAAACCCTTTCAATGATACAGATATGCAATGCAATAGTGGAAGAAAAAGTGTCGTTTTTTTTCATCAGTTATCAAAATAGAATTTTCTAAAAAAAAGAAAAAAAAAAGGAATTTATATCGCTTTAAAGCATGGGCATGGGTGATGTTTGTCGGCGAGGGTGAGTCCGGGGAAGACGAGAATCATGATGATCTCAATCAACAACAGACGATAAAAAATGTGTATTCCTTTTAATTTTATTTTTTCGTCTTCCTTTTATAACTTTCGAAGATTCACCATTTGGAATTGGAGCCTCATATGTCACATATTTTGATTCATTCTGCCTTGACACAATTGTTGAAGGTATAGAGCTGAGGCACTGTTGAACTTTCAGGAGGGCGAGTTTTGTTAGTTAGTTGTCGATTGAATGTTGGCGCAAAGCCAGTATGGATCTCACTTGCCAGGAATTTCATAGAGTCTATCTAATCCATCCATTGAACTTGAATTATGCATGTTCAAGTGACGCATCATTCGAGAACATGCAACCTTTCAAATCACGATTGCGGGGCATTCAGAGGCGACAGTGTAATGAAAATCGTGCTTTTTTTTTTTTTGTACGAGATCTTGAAGGAGAATCTACGCGCAAGTGTGATTGAAAATCATTTTGGGAAACTAGTTGGAGAACATGGAGTCTTCACAAAGAGAATTGTGTTCTATGATATTTTTGTCAGGTCAAAGATTACCGTACACCCATAACCATAGGACAAAGTCGAGATGAATGTGTGGTTTTCGTGTCACGATGAGGACATGTTTATAAGGATCACATCTTTTGAGCAAGAAGAGAAATAGTACACAGGTTATCTTCTTACAGAGCACATTTTTGGTGTGAAAATCAATTTCTCGCGCTGTGTTTTGATGAATATAGCCAGGTTATCTCTTTAATCAAGATCCTTATAAGTAGGTTGCCTTAACGAGAGCAGAAACTTCAAATTCCATGAAGATTTACCATTCCAGCCGATAGATTCGATACCGCAGTCTTCAATTCTATGAGCCGAACGACAAATCAGAACATGATAGAAACAACGAACCTCCATGTCCGAGTACAACGTGACATTACTTTGATCATTAGCTGAGACACTCTGGTATGCGTAAATATCTAAAAGCAGGGCCCATCAATTCTGCGCTCAAGACAAGAGCAGTGGTATATATACAAGTGAAGAGAGAAAGACCCCTAGGATATGGGATGCTCCGGGTTTCGAGCGTGGTCCAAGGCAATAAATGAATAAAAACATAGGAATGTGTGTCATTATTTCCCCGCAAACTTTTTGTGGAATTGTGGAATCGTCGCTCTGATTGCAGCCGGAAATGTGTTCCAACCCAGAGCGAGTTCATCAGTGACTTGTTTCATGATATCTTTCAACGCCACGTTTGGATCTTTTTCAAAAAGCTCAGCGACCCATTTTTCCGCCTTGGCAGCAATTTCTGTTTCGGGTGCCACAGGCAAAGACTCGAGGTACTTCTTGATGATTTTGGATTCTTGGGCCTCAACCTCGGCCAAATCCAGTCTGTCCTGAGAAGTGTACAATTGCTCCGAGTCAGTCCTTTGCTTCACCATTTTTGTGAAGAGTTTATAGAGATCGAATTCGGTCTGCTTCCCGCCATCAATCTCACTGTTTTTGATGCTGGATAAAACGGACCTGATTGTATTTTTCTCGATCTTGTTTTTGGCAAGCATGGCTTGTTTCAAGTCCAGCTTGATGGCGCCCATAAGCTGTGTGTATGCAGGCGATGCCTGTAATCTTCTAATTGAGGCGAACATCAATGTTGCAGAATGTTGGAGTAAGTCGTGGGAATGAATGGCAGTTCACGAGTAGTTAGTCACTAATGGCTGGAAAACTGTTTGTATAGGGATGTATGGGTGTGGCACCATGATTGGTGTGCCTCATAACACCAACAAGAAATAGGTACCACAGAAGATTCCTGAGCCTCATAAGAGATATTTCGGGTCAAGAAGTGTTTTTTTGAGTACCATGGCCTTCTTACATCAGGGGGGACCCGAATTTGGTGGCACTTCGACAAATTTGTGCCATGCACGTGAAATTGTAACACGTGACCAAATACCTGGAATTTTAGCGCGCCCGAATTTCAGTACGGTGCTGAAGAAATTCGAGACGACCATGGTGATATCATTGAGTAAGAAGACATGGTCGTATCATAGCCAATGAACAACAACTGCGTGTAATTGCAGTCATCTTTACGCCTATGATTGTATCTGCGGCCTTAATATGCTCTCAACACGATCAGATTTCCCGGGCATGTAAGTCCGACTGAGATACAAAAAAAGCGGGGATCAACCATGCCTGGGCTATTCGTGAAAAAATGGGACCCAGCGTTCGGCCCAGACCCTACTAGGGACTGTAAAATTCCATCTGAATTTCAAAACGAACAAAACGGGTCGAATCGGTGGGCGGCTGAAATTTTGTGAAATTGCACTACCGCACCAGAACCAGCGGCAAAAGTCGGGCAATAGTCGGGCAAAAATCAGTACACGCAATTTCAGATAAATGCTGCATCATAAGCGACGATTGAAGAGGCAATATCGTGAGGCATGTTTCCAAAATTAGCCACATATCTCTCGGATAAGACACCTGTTGCTCATACTCTGTTGAGGCGGGGCCTAGACCCTGGCGAAAGCTAATCTTGCTCGCACGCCATATACACGCCTGCAACAAGGCTGAACGGCGCGCCTCGCCTATCCCACATGACGGAATCCCACATTTTGGAGTGCACGCCTTAGATCCTTCTGTGTGGTGGTGAATCTTTTGACAACCACAGGTCATGTAGACTAATAATAGGAACTTGAGGTAACACCGTGGGTGAAGAACAGATATATCAAACCAAACAAGGTTTAACTAAACCTGTATTGTTCGCTTAGACTAGCAACATTGGGCCTTGCCTGGGCCATACATGCCTGTGCATTCCCCACTTCCCAAAAAAAGTCGCTTGCGTTGCTGCCCCTATCGCCGCACTCGAGTTTGCTTCTGGATGACAAAACACCTTTCTTTTTCACAGATTCAAAGATAAAGTTTACGTAGATGTCATTCTAGATGGATCTCCAGATCCTCTTTCTTCACCTTTCTTTCTCATAGTGTTGCAACAATAGGCGTGCTAGCCCGTCAGTTGCCTCCCTCCCCGTGCGTGCTTATATATCCCGAGACCGGCCAAGACCCGGCCTGTTTGATCATCAAACTTTCCGAAATATTCCTCATAACAACAAGTCTTTTATAGTCTGTCATCAATCTTTCGATGTTTGCAGTCAAAGCTGCACCCGAGCCAGAATCAAAATCAACGCAACACATCTGTACCGAGGCGGCGATTGCATGCTGGCCGCCTAGTCATGAAGACTTGGCTGAGATCGCCAGGCGCAAATTGACAGACAATGTCGATTCTCGCAAATCCTCGGATACAACATTGGCCGAGGAATTCCGTGGCGCACACACTGCAAGGCATGAACGTTTCAGCAGCATAGACTCATTCAGATCGGTAGCTCGCGACCAAGTATCTGATTTCAATGAGACATTGGCGAAAATCCCGGGCTCGGAAGTTTACGTGATTGATACCCCGGAAAAGCTCACGCGTTTACTCGATATGCATCACTCGGGCAAAAATCAACTCCCTCTGTCACAAGACATGTTTCCATACTTGCATGGGGCGACCTCGCTTCGCGAAAAAGTATACTTTGACGAGAGATTTGACCCATCGTCAGAGCTACACTTTTTGGCTGAGGAGTCAGAAAAAATAGCACTGCGATTCCAGCCGGATTCTTTTGCCAAGGCTTCTCTGAGTGCTTTTCACTTGATGACCGTGAATAGCCAGGCAGACGAGAGCCCATTATTGGCCAATTCGGTTGTTATCGAAGATTTGCTTGTGTTCAAGCCCACCCACGATATTGCAATTGACCCCGAGAATTTGGACTTTTCGAATTTTCAACAATTTCAACATATTGACCAGATCACGTCCGAGCCATGCAATCCACTGGCTCAAACAAATCGAAACTTTGCCCTGCAAACATTGCTCATGGCCCCAATCTCGCATTTTCTCGTTTACAACAACGACATGAACCTTGCAACCAACACGGACGTGGCGAAAATCATTGACTATTTGCGCGACTCGGATCTCAGCAGGAACATATACATTGTGGACTTCCACTGCTCAAAATGGGCCCAGACGGAGCGATATCTCACGAATTTTCAGGCCAATAACAATGGCGTGTCCCACGAGAAAACGCCACTGGACTTGTGCACGATGGAACAAAACCTTGTATGGCAAATGTACAACGTCACACAATTGTTCCCCCGCTTGTATGTGGGTAACGTGCTCAGCTTCAAACAACTAGTGTCCAGCGATGAAAAAGCCGCACAGTACGACTTTAAGTTATTCATATACTGTCATGAAAACGCGCAGATGCCGTCAATGACGGTCCTCAGCCAAACTTTGCGTGGTTTGGAAACGAATGGGCTAACCAAACCAATTTTTCTTGAGTTTTCAGACTCGGTCTTGCGGAAAGGCGCGTCTTTGTCAAAAGAAGACACACTTGCGTTCTTGAACGTGCTTCGAATCATCAACATTGTGGCCAACAAACTGCGGCAAAACATTCTTGTCTACTCATATGATGGATTCACTGGAACCAGTTTGTTACTCCTCAGTCTCGCCCTATTTTGGGGTGGTGACCACGTTGAGGAGGCTGCATTCTGTCTTTTCCGAAAGCCACACGTGAAGTTTCACCTCATTCCTGGCGATTTTGCCATTTTGAAAAACTTGGAAATTTTCATTCAATGGTTCAAACGGCGCCCGGCGAAGGAGACGGCGCTCTTGCAAGATTTGTGCCTCGACAAGATTTACGCCGGGTACCGGCCATATTTGCGTACACCGGACTGGTTCCGAGCAGACCACGAGGTGAATTTCCCTGCTTTCATTTACGAAAACCTCTTTTTGGGCTCGGCATGCCACGCGTCGTCTGTTGCTGTCCTTTCCGCCTTACATGTGACGAAGGTCATATCCATTGGTGAAAAGCCGCGCTGGTATAATGCGCTAAATTGCACTTTCAGCCACGAGGCAACGCCCGACACGAAGGGGCCCGTGGTGGAACCCCTATACCGGTTCAACGGCGGCAAAAGTTTGGTTTATGAGGTGAAAATCACGTCGCTGGCGATGCGTGCACACCTCTTCCGACACGGAGCCGTGCCGTGCCTCAAATCGTTCATTTACATACACGGTGTTGAAGATGACGGGCGCGACTCGATGTACCCGCTTTTGATTGGGTGCCCTGAAAAAGTGCTGCAAAAAATATTCGTGCTGCCCGGCGATACCGAGAAAACATTGATGCACTGCCGTATAGGTGTATCCCGGTCGGCGACTTTGGCTATTGCGTCTGTCATGAAGCACTTTCACATGTCTTTGGTGGAGAGCTATTTGTATGTGCGTGTGCGCCGGTTCAACGTGGTGATTCAGCCAAATCTCCGTTTGTTCTACGAGTTGTTCTTGTATGACGGGTATTTGCGGGGAAAATACAAGACGGATGCCGCAGGCGTGACTCCGTATTGTTGGTGGACGCTCTGTGCTGAGATTCACCGGTTAAATGAGCAATACACAGGCTAGTCCAGTAGTTGCAAGCTGGTTTTCCCGGCTTGAGTTTCATGGTATTCTCTGGGATATCTCCAGGCGACTTCTCTCGGGTCTATGCTAGATACTAAGGCCCGAGCCCACACACCTCACTAGTCTGAGTGAACAGCAATTGACGACTCAAAAATCTGGTTCGTTTTCTTCAATTATTCAATGCATTTCAATTCCTTTGCTTTTTTCTCTCCCACATTGTGTACTCGTACTTGTAGTTGCCCTCGGTGACAGTGCCGGGCGCAAATTCAACGCCCACAAACTGCTGCAAATCGGGAGCACTCTTTTTCTCCCATTCGGCCAAATCCCAATCCAAGAATGTGTCAAAAATTGGCGTCTCTGCCTCATTACCATGATAGTTTACCTCCGTGATAAGCAAATTGTCCACGCGCGAGTCCGCAATGAAAGAATTATAGATTTGAGCGCCGCCAATGATAAAGATCTTGTCGATTTTGTGATTGTCATGAGAAAAATCGGGCTTTTGGATCAACTGCAAGGCCGAATCCATGGAATTGAAGTAAAACACGCCGTTTTCGCTTTGATTTTGATATGAGCGCGAGAGAACAACATTGAGCCTATTGGGCAAAGGTCTAAACTTGGCAGGGATCGATTCCCATGTTTTTCGGCCCATTATCACTGCATTCACGTGACCTTCCCGACTCTTGCTAGTGACATCTCTGAAATACTTCATTTCCTGTTTAAGACGCCAAGGGAGCTTGCCTTTGGCGCCGATGCCAAACAGAGGTTGTAATGCGGCAACTATAAGTGACACTGTAGGGGTGGATTTCATCATGAAGAGTAAGCTTTCGAAATTTGATGCCTGAAGCGCGTCCCTAAATTCATATTTTCGGTCATTCGCGACCATGCAAGGCTCAAGCGCACGTGCAGGAGCTGGCGCGTGGCTGGTAAACAAAGCGGGTTTTATTAATACATATAAAACTACCTGAACAAAGGAGCTTCGACTCGAAATAAAGCAAAGTTTCACACTGTCTTAAGCTGGAAAACATAATAATGTACAGAGGAGGAGATTGATCGACCATAGCGCCAGCGCGTCTAAGCGGCAATAGCCTTTTTGAGAGTAGTCTTCTTGACGGGCTTGACCACTCTCTTGGTGGTCACGGCCTTCTTTGGTGCGGCCTTCTTTGGTGCAGCTTTTTTAGGCGCAGCCTTTGTAGACGCGGCCTTTTTCACTGGCTTCGTCGCCTTCTTGGCTGGGGCCTTGGCGACAGCCTTCTTTGCAGCAGCCTTCTTGGTCTCTGGCTCAGCTTTCTTTGGGGTAGGCTTTTTGGTGACCTTGGCCGGTGCGGCAGCGGCGGCAACAGGGGCTGCGGTCTTCTCTTTCTTAGCAACCTTGATTGGTCCGGATGGGCCCTTGGGTTGAGAGAACTCACCGGTCTCGACACCCTTTCTCAAGGCAGCGTTGAACAAAGAATCAAAACTACCTGCCTTGACATCAAAATTGGATTGCACGTACTTTTTGACGGCCTGGCGACTATGAGCGTTAGTATATTTCATACCTGATAATGCACTTGGCATCTTTGTTTCAAAACATTTCCTCTCTCAGGATCATGGGTTGCTGATCCAAACGTGAAGGCCTGCGTGCTGCGCACTCATGTGCCTCGCAGCATCACACAATAGGGCTGACGCGGGTGCAATATTAGCAACCTTTCAGTTTCTTCAACTTCGAAATAATGTCGGGTTAGGTAATCATTAAGAAAAACAATAAAGTTCCCCAAATGATATTGCGGCAGGATATCCTTCGCGCTGAAGTGTGAGAAGGGCGCAAGAATACGACCCCGCTCGAAAGATGACCAAAAACAAAAAACAGAAACAGCCGCCGGCAATAAAACTATACATACGAAGAGCCATTTCTCTCTTTCAACGACGTGACGGCAGACTTGATCATGTCTTAAAACGGTTAGCAAACTGCAAAAACAAAACGAATCATTCAGAAAACACGTGTGTGTTTCCGCAAACACGCAAGCGGGAAACAAGGAGCAAGGATAGTCCATACTCGGCGGCTAATAAACCGCTGATTTCGACCCAAAAGCGCGAGCTAAGAATTTGTTAACATACCCTTGTAGGTGACCTTAGAGGCGGCGGGAGCAGGGGCGGATTTTGGAGGCATTGTGGTGAATATAATTCTGTGTTTAGAAAAAAAAAGTGGCAGGAAATAATTCGCCATGAGGCGGGTGGAGAGGGATCAAAACAACGCCAAAACACGGCGCGCGCTCCACGGGCGTGGGTCAGGTCCTGCGCTCACTCCGGAAAGGGCAACAGGATAGCTGCGAAAAGTCACTGTTTTTTCGTACCCAAACATTCATGACCGTGATACAAACAAAAGGAAGTGAAGTTGAAGTTTCAATATTTATGGGGAATTGATACAGATGGGAAATATCTTTAGATTCAGGTGATAAGTTGGTGGGCTTGAAGAGGCCTGTTCTCAGTTGTACATCCTGGGGTGCGCTTTATCAGCACGGGGTCGAACGGAGTAAAATCCCTTTTGTTTTCTGCCACTCATGAAGGAGAAGTCACAAGTTTTATGAAAAAAGGACTTTCACGGTTTAGATCGGGCATTTATTTAAAATGGTCGAGTTCTTTCTTTCGAAAACGTCATATCTATTCTTTTGAATGGCTTCTTCACACGCGTCGCACATGCTCACGAGCGAGCTATGCGGGGAATCCCTTCTCAGGACAAGTCTTGAAAGCCACCGATAAATTGAAATCATGCTGTTCTCAATTTGAGTTCGGATTGAATATTATATCTTCTCTTTGCCAAGCTTTTGAAATACTTTTCTGCGAGATCTTTTTCAGAGGAAAACGTCTTTCATGTAAAAACAAAGATAGCGCCCGGTTTATCGCAATTTTGCTATGATAGACATAGACCCAATCAACCTTAGAAAATGATAGCCAGGTTCATTCTACAGCTGTATACATAAAGGGAAAGATAAAATGCCAGATATTAAAATCTAGCATATCGTTACCGAAAAAAATTAAAATTAAAGCTATGGGAGTGGGAAGGGTAAAGTATCAGTGAAGAAAGAGCAACAATGTCTAGCAAGCATTCTTTTTGAAAGCAGCCAGTCGAGGTCCTTACGCTTCTGGCTTCCAAAAACTCACCAAAATTGTTGCCGTAACAATTCCTCTAACCGGTCACGTATCCGCTTTCCTCGCACGAGCTCAGGAAATCGACGCCAAGCCCCTCTGTTATCTTGAGTACTCAATAAATCCTGGAAAGATCTCTTCAGATAAGTTTCAGCGCACTTCATTGTTCGATTTTTTTCCTCTGGAGCACTTTATCAGCAGGCCAATGATGATTGACTTGATCCTACTTATGCGTTCAAAATTGGAACCCTTCGTTCAATAATGACATTTAAGATCTCCGTTTATAAAGGCCCTTTATCATGAAGAATTTGTACTGACTTCTTTTTCTTTTTGTGGCAATGGTTTTATTCCAATGCGTGAATTGGAACATTCGGAATCCTTTCCCTATTTGGGGTGGCCAAAATCAAAAAGGAACTCATCATCTGAGAAGCTAGAGCCGCACATATCATGTCCATCTAGATCCTCTCGCTCATTTTCCACGTCTATTTCAGCCTCATCTGCCCACTGGATCCCATAGAGTTCGTAAGGCCCAAAAGCAGCGAAATCCTTCTTGGGAATGGTTTGCGTATAAGGGTTCACCAAATTCGGTGTGCAATTATTGTCGAGCTCTCGAAGTTTTTTGAACTGCTTTGATTTGGGAAGCTTTTCCTTGCTAGGATCATAAAATGCTGGTGAGGAAGGGTTGGACGGACTCAGTGTCGTCAAATCGTATGGAATTGCAACAATGTCGTCACTCGTATTTCGTGAATTGCTAGCTCGATGAAATGCCGGCCACTTTTTGAATTTATGGCCCAAATCACCGTCACTGAAATTCTCGCTAGTCCTGCCGCTCGCCGCTGTACGGATACTGTAAGTGTTTTCAGGGCTCTGCGATTCATTCACCAGGGTCAAAGTAGGAGGTTGGACCTGGATTTTTGGCACGTAATACGGATTCATGACCTCTCGAGGCAGCAGATCGTGCAAGTGAGCCAAATTATCTGGTCTCACGTCATCAATAGTGGACATTTCATCGTGACTCAAAGAGGGCTTCTCCAAGCTTGACTCTTCAGCAAAACTTCCTTCCTCGTCCGCTTTATCGCTGATCTGTGACAACGAAATTCTGGCCCCTTTACCCATGACAAACCCTGGATGAAACGGGATGAATAACAAGCACGTGAGCAAAACTTGAAGTGCATCCAAGGTCATCACATACTGTTCATGAGTAATCAAATACCCGGTCCATCCTTCATGTAGCTCTATCAAGCGGTAAATGCACCTGATATAGATAAACGTCACGCCTAGTAGAATGACGAGCGGGTAATACCCAAACACACGCCGTGACCAGATGTGGCTGTATCTCGGGTTATAAGAGGAAAACAAATGTTCTTGTTGGAGCCTCCTCCCGTAATTTGTTTGGAACATCAATGCAAAAAGTCTATGAGCCAGAAACGTGACATTTGGGCTTGCCCTGAAGTAGATTTTCCAAACAAATTCACACAAAAGACCAACAAAGAGCGTCATGGACACCACCTGAAACGCAATCCCCGATATCATGATTTTTGTGCCCGTGTGCGTGCTTTCGAGATTTTGAAGCCTGATTGCCGCTAGGCCCCCGCCAGCAGCCTGGATGAATAACGACGTGACGTCACAAAAAATGAACACATATGAGAACGATAAAGGCCGTAGTCTGGAAAACTGCCGCCCATAAATCACCAAAAGCTGTGCTAACAAATAGTAGATTCCGGCCATTATAAACGCGGGGCCTAGTGTCAAAGATATGATCTGGCAAAGAAAGGGGCCTTTTTCCAGGTAGTGACCAATAGCCATCACGCGAGCAACGTAGCCCGCAAACTCCAATCCGGTGCCCACGAAGAAACATGCGCCAAAGTAGAGATACTGTTTCCACAAGAAAAGGCCCGTGTGAGTAACTAACACAGCAGCAAATATGACTGCAAATATCATGTTTGCGCTGAGACTCAATTCCAGCAGGTACAAGTTAAACCCCAATTCCAAATCCTGAAGCTCCATGGTGGCGTTCCATATGATCTGGGTCATTTCCGGGAAGTTCTGTGTAGCGGTGGCGGTGGCTATATAATGTTGTGCTGAAATCACTGATAAGGACGCTTTTGCGCCCTTCACGTTGCGGGCTAACAGGTACAAGTCGATATTTTTTGTGATTGTTGGGTACGCCGAAGACGCCAGGAGTAGGGATTCCACAAGACCGGTCACCGCTGCAGGATTGATATGTGTTAATGTGGTTTGCGTGGGGAGAACATCTGTCGACCATTCTCCAGTTAATTTAGCAATTTGAGACGACATGAGTGTGGGAATGATAGGGTGTGATAAAGCTATAGGGTTGATACTTGAGGGACTGCCATCGCCTATATACGCGTCAATCATTTACCACACACATGCCGATCATGGCTTGGTCTTTTTTTCCTTATTTGGGATGATTGCCCCAACTGGACAATCTAATATGTGTACTGCATATAATCCCATTTTACGACGCTCGTTTGCCGAATGCGGTAATTATGTTTTGCTGGGGTCGATTTCGAGAGGGGGATCTGTTACCTTTTACTTGGGTGCACACTCGGTTGGCCTAAAGAGGATACTTCTCACAGAGGTGATTTTTCTTGACGTATGCGGGTCCCGGACACAACTTCTATACGCGACGATCTTCGCGAGCCTGAGTATTAGTAGGTCATATACGTGCATATATCCTCGCTTTTCGCCAGTTGGATTTAAGCCATACCGCGACTCTAGTATGATATTCTCGATCACCTTTCTGAATCATGTGACTGCAGGGCATCCTCTGGAGTTGCGCCATCTCTGTTCACTAGCTCACTAGCTAACTGCTCTCGTTTCCAGAACTTGAGCAAAAGGTCGCCATAGTTTTGTAGGTCTTCGACGGAAATCATCAACTTGAAGTCTAGTAATAGTAAGAACTGAAGTTCTAGGTAATTGAGCTCTTCTAGAGGAAGCCCACCCACTTTCGCGTACCGGAGGTTTTTGTAAAAAATATCGCTGAAAAACTTAGAACTGACGGTAATTCCCAGTATTATGAGTCGATGAATATTGAATGAATCCATCACAAAGATCTGCTCAGGATCACCAGGAGCATCATCACCTGAACCTGACTTCTTGCTTTGAAAATTGTTGGCCCGTTTGGCAATGCGATCAAAGTACACCAAAAGTGAAAGAAACACTTCATTCGTCACAGGGCAGTACTTGAGTACTCTTGTGAGGTATGCATGCAAAGTAATCCCTGGTACATTTGTCCCGTGGAATGCGAGAACATTCGCTAAGTACTTGTTCTTGAGCTCGTCTTCTTCGTCTTCGGAGGAGTCATCGGAATTGTCATCATCCGCAATGTGCGAAACGGTTGTGTTTATGCCATCATGTACATAACTTGTTGACTCATGCCTCTGATCATATTGCTGTTCCCTCTCCATCTTCCTGATCTTTCTATGCTCTTTTTGTTTCTGCCTCGCCGCGATCGTTGCGTCAAAATGATTGGGATGAAGCTTATCGTTGGCTTCGATTATTTTCGTCAATAGACACGCAAGCATCTTTATGAGCTCGTCGACTGGAAACTCAACGATGTTAAGGTGCTCTTCGTACCCGCTTTCGTCGCCTTCCCTATTCCCGTAATCACGCTGATTGAGCGTCTGGAGGAACTCTTTATACGACATGTAATGATCGGGTCCCGTTAGAAAGCTGCCTGTTTGATTATTAAGCGTGTTTGAAACCTCGCCTGGCGCGATTGGCTGGTACTGGCTCGGCGGGGCATGATTACTTGAAGGGGTTGGTCTTGATTGATGATGCAGGACCGACTTATCAGAAGGCATTCTGTGGAGCGTCTGCTGAGATGAGTGACCTGTAATTGAGGAGCTTTCGGCAAAAGAGTTCGGAAGTGACTGCACAAAGGTCCCCGCTGGCGCCCTTCCAAAATTAGTCGATGCGGACGAAATGCTGCTCCTGTTAGGCATATTTCTGTGAATAGGAGTGTGCAGGTTAGCTGAGTCCATGGAAATGTTCGTTGTTGGCCCACTGGGGGTTTTGTACGAGCCTGTCAAGCCAATTGGCTGATGTTGGTACTGCGGTTGAGGATGTGCCTCGTTCATGTACAACTGGCCGCTCAGGTACGACGGCGTAAACGAGTTGCTGGATGTATATGATGACGAAACGACTGTTGGCGTGTTATGGCCTAGCGGGATGTAGTTCATGTTGTTTGTTGGTGGTGTAAACTGCGGCATGGACGGATTCGAACTGGCGAACTGATTGCCTTGATGAAATGGCGACGAAGCCAGGTGCGCGTGGCTATGCTGAGATCCAAACAGGCCGGCTGGGATGAAATTGTTATGAGGATTCACCGTCGCTGAGTATGAGGGTGGCTGCCTCGAGAAAGAAGGGTCTGGCGTGGCCGTCTGGGCCGCCTTGGGGCCCTGGTCGTGTTTTGGCGCTCCGACTGAAGACATTAAGTTTCTAGTCAAGTTTGACACAGACAGTTTTTTGTGCTGATGTTCAGGCGGCGATGTGAGCATCGACGATGAGACATGATGTGGGTCCATGGGCGTTCCGGCACCGGAGCGTGATTCTGAATATTGTGCGGTTTGCGTCGCTGAACAAAGTTAGTATAAGATTCGAGTTTGGGCCCGGAATAGTATGTGTGGCACTCAGCGGGACTTTTTGAGTTCGGCATTAGTTACACCGGCATTTGAAGTCGGATCTCGTCGGCATTTGAAATGTTTCGTGGTCCCACCCGGAATCACCCGAATCGTGCATTGAGCGGCTGAGAGCGTGTAAATAGAGAAACGAGCGTAGCGGCAAATGCAAAAGGACCATGATCCAGGGAAATCAATTTTGAGGAAGCTCGGGTGCATTCTGAGCAGACACGGGCGTGCATGCTTAGGAAACCGGAAGCAATTATGAATGTCACTCCACTCGGAAGAGAGCTATGCGAGGGCACATAGTCATTAGATTGGAACATACCAGTGGGGCGCGAGGGCGAGTCCAGCGGTGTAGCAGAGGATCGTTTTAGCATGTGCAAAAAAAGTGCTTTGTAAGTGAGTTGTTTTTCTGTAGATTATCTGAGTCCGAGAGCCAGCCAGTGGTTTGGGAAGCCGGTTTCAGGCCCGCTCGATCAATTATTAGAATTCCCCGGCTGGTAGCGGTGAGGGAGGCACGGGTGTTTGACAAGCGCATTCGGATCTGTGTTTTTCCTCGAAACGCATGCTTAAGCGTTGCGCGTACGCCCTGGTGAGGGCACGTCAGCGGCGTGGGGGCGCGGCTGCACACTGCGCCAGCAACCGCTGCAACTTTGCTCGAGGTAACTTTCGACGACCGTTGTGGACGAGAATATTCAACTCCTTGAGGTTTCTCATGAAAAGCCTTCTCCTACGATACAATAAACATATGTTATGATTTAGCAAAGGCCGTTATCAAGAATTTCAAAAACACACATCAAACACTAACATCTGATGATTAACCCTGTGAAATGTGGCCAATGAAATCGCAGAGTTTGTATGGTCCAGCATGCCAGTGGCTCGCAAAATGACCGGCTCAGATTTCGTGCCGGCCGCCCAGGGGCCAGGAGAGCCATCTGCGCGCTTTCGAATGGCTGTTCTTGAAAGGTTTAATCACTGGACAAGATCACGATATTTTCGAAATCTGCTAGCTTTTAGCATTTAATCATAATTCTTTGAAAAAATTCACGTCATTTTTTCGTGATTTGCATGTTTTTACGTGACCCTTGACGTAACCTGTGAAACATTGTAATAGCAATCCAGCCCCAGCTCTCGCGAAACGGCCCCGGGGCCAGGTCGTGCCACTGTCCGTCAGACGACTAGTGCATGTAAGAGGTGCTAAAAAAGTACACGATTTTCACCTACTTAATACGCCAAAATGATTTTCAGGTTGTCAATCGATTGTAACTAGAAGTATTTTTTTGTTCATATTTGCTTCAAATCCCTTTTTGAAAGCTGGACCCCACGTAAAATCTGAGCTCACCCGGTTTGGCCCCACGCGTTAGTGCGGGCCCAGTCGCTACTTACTACTCACTAAATAAAACATCACCTCCTGATTTTTAGAGCATCGAAACTTACCCAAAACTCACTCCAACATACACTCTTTTCAGCTGATCCATAAACATACATGTCTGCTGCATCGAAAGCCACCTTCGCTGCGTCGTGCCTATTCGCCGTGGGATCATTTATCTACATCAATGTTGAGCAGCGAATCGAGCGAGAAAACTTGAGGCAGGGCCCAATCAAAGACGCCGAGCGGATGCGCCAGAAAATGTCGAAGAAACAGGCAGCAAACGAGTTGGAACACAGAGAGCAACTTGCTTTGAAGGAACAGTACGAAAAAGTGCAGCCATTGAGTGCAGAGGTGATCACAGGCGAAGATCATTGAGAGCTATTCTCTAGCGCTACTTTGGGTATTCTGAGGTGAAAAAAAAAATTGTATATAGCTAGGGATAGATCATCGGAGTACCGAGACAAGCGCAAATAAACGAATTACGATGATGAAGGATGATCATCATGATCTAGTTTGGAGGTTTCAGTGATCCTCAGAAAAAAACCGAGGTGATGTGCAACGAAGAGTTGACTCAAAAATAGACGATGGGTGTGTAAGATGAAGTCTCCGGTCATTCATGACAACGTGGGTCACACATTCACAAGAAAAAAATAGAAAAATGCTCCATTTCGTGCAAAGTTGTGATGGTTTCTACATCCCTTTAAACGCATTACTATTTTCATTAGCACCGCCTTCAATTGCACCAAATATTATATATTCTAGGAGTGATTTTGCAAGCGGCTGTTCAGCTCGAGACTGAGCCAGGGTATTGCTTGCTTTGCCGCCCAGATTTCTTTCATTAGTCATACAATAGTTGGTCATGGCGGCTCGATCACGTGACTCCTATAAGTAGTATGTTCGCTACAGATTCTACAAGTCAAACCATACATCCGACAAAGCCCTACACCAGATACAATCGTTTTCCACAAAATGTCTGTGTGCTTGGAGACACCCGTGGTATGTTCGTTCTCCGAAAAGAAGACGCCACTGGATGTACTATGATACACTGGGGATTTCTTGTCCACTTTCTTGTGCGGGCTCCCCATGAAATCTCGCATAATCTTGCCTCAAGCAAATCACCAAAACGGGTCTTCGAGATGAGGATATTTGGCCATGGGCGGCCGGGTCAAGACTGAGAGGAGGAGCCACAATCGAGAAAAATAAGAAGTTTTGGGATTTCGGGTCGCGCTTTTTATATGTACAAACTTGTGGTGTACGGGTGTGCGTCCACGAAGACAGTGCTCAGGGCTTCACGATCTAATATCTCTATTTGACAACTGACAGTATATTGCCCTTAACAAAATCCTCTTTTCAGTTATGTACCATAGCGATCTACACTATTTATCCAGGTTTTGTTTTGCCCTCCTTTCCTCAAACTCCCATTTTGCACATAAGGATTACTCCATTTTGCCCAAGATTTCCTCGTCCTCATCCACAACGTCTCTTAAACTCTCCTCCTCCTCCTCTGGCGACTCCATACGCACGTAAGCTTTCTTGCTCGGCACATCAATATAACCACCCACACAGCCTGGCATCGGCGAATACAGTGACGGAATCAGCGTTGGCATATGTAAGAAGTCGTCTTCATTCTCTGTGTACTGCGGAAGCGAGCGTGAAAACGGCGGCTGGCCCTTCGAGGCGTCCTGTTCTTCAACACTGCCCGGTTCAGTCATGCCCACCAAGATTGATGCCGCCTCCAAAAGTTGCACCTGCTGGTGCTTAGATATGAGCAACTTTTTAGTCATTGTCCATTCCGGCGTATGTTCCCATAAATGTTTTGCAAGCGAAGAAATATGCTTGTACACCTTACCGCACGACTGGCATCGCAACAGATCCTTCGCGAGCCCGCCGCTATCTTCGGAAAACCTTCGCGTTGCTAGACTGCGCGACACTGTCGGCATATCTGTGACTTTCCCGTGGTGGGCACTGTGGCCGTGAGAATGGGCATGACGCATCGGAAGCGGCACTGGATGCACGGACGAATGTCTTCGCCTATACTGGTGCGAGGTAGCGGTCATTTTGTGTGCAAAGTGATGGCAGAAAAGTCGATTTCGAGCACTGGTAAAATCAGTAATCCAGTGGCTCGCGATGACTTGAGATGAGCCTGGTACGCTCAGTCTAAAACCGTTTCAGTATAATGAATAGTGAAGTCCAGCTTTTTGGTCGAAGTGGTATGATCTGATAAGACCTGTGATCGTTAGCAATGCAATGGCAATTTGGTATAAATGAGTGCCCTGGTGTCAAAAAATTATGGCCTCAAGCTCGGGCTTTTTTTTTGTGAGGCGAGGTTTTTTTTTTGCGTGTCTCAAACGCGGCCGCTGCACGGACCGCGCCAGGTGTCTCACTTTGTATGCATGTCGCGCGTGGTGTGGGCGCACGTGACGTCCCAGCCCCGATGGCCCTCGCATGAGTTCGCGCGCGCTAGCGAGTACCTGGACCTGATTAATTTGTGGCCCCGAGGAGGAAAGTGCTGCGAATCCAGTATAAAGGTGTCATTCATAAAGGCTAAGCGCTTTCTCAGTTTTACTTGTCTTTTCCAGGGTTTAGGCTTCTCTAAATACTTTACTCGCTTCCAAGCGGTAATGATTTCGCGCAACCCTTAGAAAAGGTGCTATAATTTGCAGCCACCGGCCTAGAGCCAGGGCCCTCGCTTAATCTGTAAGCCCCGATTGAAAGACAGTAGGGTATGTCATCCGCGGGTGATTGACCTAACATTCAAAAAGCAGAAAAAAGAACTGTAGTCTGAAACAACATTTCGTATCAAACCCTCAAAAAGGAAGGAATTTCCGCGATTTCAAAACGACTCGGCGTCAGTGTTGTCCTGAATCTCAAAGCCTTTTTCGGTAGAATAAAGGACTTTTTGGATTTCAGCCATCACATCCAACACACTTAGCTGCGCCACGTCCTCCTGCTCATGTAGATCCTGCATTCTGCGCGATAGAACCTCGATTTCACGGAGCTTATTATAATAAAAATTGCGTTCTGTCTCTAGAGTTTCCATCATGAGTTTGCACTCTGCGTTCTCTTCATTCGCTCGATCCAAAGCACGTGACTTTTCGGCCAAATCACGTGACACATCGGCCGACAAGACTCTTTGGTTTGACAAATCACTTTTAGAGTTCGAGCCCGCCAGCGTCACGCGTTGTTTTGGCACAGATAACGCAGTACTACCATTACCGGAACTGGATCCGGCGCTAATGACACGGCTAGAGACTCTGGACGCCGCCTGTGGGGTCAGATTTCCACTCCCGGGGCCTGCAGTAGTACGTCTCGAAAGCCCCGCGCCAGCTCTTTCTCCTGGTGCTGGTTGGGGTGTGCCACGGCGTCTAGCGGCGGCGTCATAAGCGACGTTGGCATCTTTGTTCTCCATCCAGTGTCTCTTGAGCCACTGCAAGAGCTCGAGATTATCCTGAAGGCGGCACTTGATGAGCCGTTCCGTATCAACGTGCCGCGTGATCTTGTGCCGGTTAAAGGCCGCCTGTAGAACCTTCATGTTGTTTCTGGCGTCATATTCGGACGTATTCGGCCCAAATTTGACCTTGTTCATCGCAACGCCGCCGTAAATCAGGTCCATGATCTGGCAGTAGGCCGCGCCCGTGCCACACTGCTCTACCTTGGTGTATTCAAGCGCAAATGTGCTGTTGAGCCACTGAAGAAGCTCGCTGCGGCTTTCTCCAATTACCATCATGTGCAGATCACTCAGTTTTGGGATTATCAGGGATTTTATTTCAGATTTGGAATCTGCGCGTAAAGCTTAAGTAGATAAGCTGCAATTTAACGGAAAACTACCAGTTTATGGCGTGGTTGTGTGACTCCACAAACGCTCCTTGGGTGCCTCTAAATGCGTGTTACAGAAATTTTGGCAGGTAAACACGCGCGCTTGTCTGCGGGCCACGCACGTGACTACGTGAACAATAACATTAAATGATGTTTTATTGGTCTGCAGAATGGAATAATGAAAATAAGCATATGCTAGTGAATTGCATGGTCTTGCTTTCATTTCAGTTCAAGAAATAAAAAAGACTCGTTCAGGCGGTGTTGGGCGATTTGATGATTCCTCAAACATTAGAGACCACATGAAGTATATGAAATGGCTGAACCGTCTCAGACGAGTTTCAGGTGACAAAACGGATCTTTTTTTTAAGATGCATACCTGAAAATGCGAGAAGTCAAGCCAAATTCACCCTCCATCTCAGAGGATTTGGATGAGAAGAAAAATTGAGAATAAAAATCACGATCTTGCAAGGTAACTCTTCAAAATCATGCGATAAATGTATCAGCCTCTCCTGAAGGTCTGATCAAATCGTAATGCCCCGCTTTAAGGGGATCGTTCGCGTAAGCATGCTTTTCCAAATCCGCGTGAATTCACCATTTTTTTGATCAAAATCATCAAGGTCATGCACCAATGCGAATACGTAAGCAAAATGGGCCTAAAAATGATACACAACCGCCACTGGCGATGTAAGTTGGCCGCAAAATGAATTTGGCAAGTAGAGTCATATGCCGTGACTGAGTCATGTCGAAAGGCGGCAATCTCGATGTGATACCTCGCTAAGAACTGTAACCCAGCCATAATAGTATACCTTACTCAAAGTGGGAACAATATTTCCATAGAATCATTGAAATAGCGGCAAAAACCGGTTGTGAACAGCTAGACTCGTAATTTAGCAAGCATTTTCTGGAAACTCACTTACAGCCCTTCAGAGGCGCACGAAAAGGCCGGATCTCGTCACTCGAGCGATTGGCGTTCCTGCATACGTCGAATCTCGTCGACCTGTTGGTCGATTTTCTCCATGAACGACAGCTGCGCCGAGCTCACGTCGCCAGGGCGTGCCAGCATGTCCTCGGTCGGTGACTGGGCGCGGGAACCTGTTTTCAGGCAGATTTGCTCGATCTGCCGCGCCACATTGTTTGACACGTGCTGGTGCACTGCCGCAAGCTGGTGTGACGACAGAAACAGATTCTCCAGCGTGCGGGGAGATGCGATCTGAACCTCGGTGGCCTTTTTTAGGAACTCCTGCGTGATATGACGGCCTAGGTCGTGGATATAGTCGAGTTCATGGTCGGTTTTCGCCGCCGGCGACGTGAGCACACCATTTGCGTAGATAAACGTGTGAGAAGGTGTGTTTTCCGGGTCGTCTTGGGGTTCTTGCGTCGACTTATCACCCGGTAATTCCTCTAGGCTATTTCCAGCGTCATTTTCGTCATTGACGCACCGTTTCAGATCGCCTTTTTCCCCACTTTCATCGATAATCTGAGCAATTTCTGATGCTTGATTTGTTCCATCAGTTTTGACGCCTGAGTCGTCTTTCGGGCCATCTAAAAGCGTGTTCTCTCGCCACATTGTATGCTGCACAGCACTCTCGAACGCGAGCTTGTCAGAGCGGAAAAGATTGGCCAGATCCACGTTCAATGGTGAGTCTGGCTCGGGCTCGTCTAGTAACGTCAAAATGGCGCCCACCAAGTGCTGTAAATTCCACGCGGGCAGCCAGGCGTCATCTTTCAAGATATCCAAGCAAATCTCGCCCGTTTCAAAATTGATATTCGGGTGGTTGATCCTTGTGGCTGCTGAAAACGAGATCTTCGGTGGTTTCTTCGGGTAGTGCTCACCGGCATCGATATCGAGCGTCCATTTGCCGTTGTAATAGAAAAGCAGGTCGTGTTTCGACCGTTTGCAAATAACCGCTTTCCATACATGTATCGACTCCTCGGCGTCTATTGGCGCTAGATCAAGAATCTGTGGGTTTTGTGTGCTAGCTGGGGTCTGTTGAAGCTGCTTGTACTCTCGGAATAACCGTTTCTCAGACATGCCAAATGCTCTTAGATGCTAATTAGTTTTTGTAAACTATACAGTTATTTTCGTTTTGTATGAGTTTTCAATAAACTCTGGGTCACCAATGTAAGTTGAGAAGTGTTGTTTTTCGGGAAAAATGTGGAAAAGTATGGTTTTGTGGGATGTGCTTTTTCTGTCTTTAGCTGGCTTACGATAGCGGTCCTGGCGAGATCTAGGCTTCGTTGCGACTCGCGAAAAAAAGAATAATCTGGGTGCTGGGTGATGAGAACCAAATAGTCGTCCGCGGCCCAAGAAATGACGATTGTTATTTGTTTGACTATAACCGTAAATGTGTCTTTTATGTATTTAAAAAAAAATTATTTGTTTGTATCTGCGGAGGCGGCGATGGCGTCACCGTATTCTATTTATGCTCTTTTTCCGTTACGTGCCAGACACCGCCTTTCGTGGCTGCAGGTGGAAGATTCATGGGGTCAGGCATTTGCTTTCGCGCGCCATGACGTCATTGAAGGCGTCATTTCAGGTCTTGAGAAAGAAAGGCTAACAATTGAGAATTGAGTTTTATTTTGATTTGAACTCGAAGATTCGAGAATTCTTGGAGCTGCTCAAGTCCGGTTTCGACTCAAAACTCGACCTATTGTGGCCTGTTAGGTACTGTAACAATGCACTATGGGAATTGCGAGCACGTGATTTGCGGCTAGGACTCTGTGGTCTTACCTACGAGTTTTCATGTGCCAATGATTCGATACATTAGACGTGCTTCTGTCAATTGACTTAGAAGTTGCAATTCAAAATTATTGATTTTATACTTTGAGAATCTGCCGGATGAAATGTCAATTTCAAATCGCATTACACTGGTTCCGCGGAGTGCTATTGGGCAGACAATATGGCGTGTAAGCGTGAATGCATTTCTGCCAAACTAAATTACATTTTGTGATAGGTAGTGATTTGATACATGAGCAGATTTTTTCTTATCCTAATTGCATTATGTAGCTCTTTTGCTAATGTATAAGTCGGAAATTTCGAGCTGTTGGTTGGCTAATGCAGCTAAAGAAATTACAGTAGTGACGCTATTGTTTGAGATACAGTAAGACCTGTTTATAAGGATCACATATATTCAGCAAAAATAGAAATAGTACCCAGGTTATCTTCTTAAAGAGCGCATTTTTGGTGTGAAAAACAATTTCTGGCGCTGTGTTTTGATCAATATAGCCAGGTTATCTCTTTAACCAAGATCCTTATAAACAAGTCTTACTGTATATTGTTTTCAACAATTTCAAATTCAAGAATTTTCACATGAGTCCCTTCTTTGATCCTTTCGAATTCATTCATCCGAATTATCTGAATTATCCTATTCGTAATAAGGAACACAGAAAGGCATAACTTGCGTTTCGCAAAATGATGCAACTCAAGAACAACGCTGGTCACCATATGCAACTTTACAGATCCAGATTTGACTGGATATCAAAGAAGAACCAAAAGGTGATAATTCCTGGCCCATTTGTGCATCTTTAAATTTTCAAAGACGTTTTTTTAGCACCTTTGGCCACCTATAAGATTTTCGATTGAGGCAAGTACTGCGTGATTTACTAAGCAATAAACCTTCTTTTGTTAAGGCCGCCATGGCTAGCCACACACGAGCTATGGAATGACATATTCGATTGTTTGCTTCGACTATGGATCTCCCACCTAGTGAGTTACAGCCAAATAGTTGAACCACATGATCTGCACAATAAACAGTAGTCAGTCAGATACTCACAACACATACACCACCTAATTAATATGATTGTATTAGTTCATATTAGTGCTGCCATGTGGGGGGCTGGGTAAACAAATCTGGCTCTCAGTCGTTGATTGGATATTTCAAGTAAAAAAAAGAAACGGTAGATTTAACAAGCCTCGAAATTGGTTTGTTCATAGCTTCATTCACTTCAACCAAAGGATCATGTGGCCATACGCCTATGTGATGACACCTTCAAATACCGTCGAAAGCGCCCGACTGCCTTCAATCCATTCACAGTGATGGTAAATGTTTCAAAGTCTTCTTCTCATGCCGTGGATTTGAAGAATACGTTTCAAGCGCACGCTTGTGCATATCCGACAATCGTATTAGAGTCGGGCTTATGCGAACGAATCATGAAATGTTATATGATAATGTATCGCCGTTGCATGTCAAACTTCCCCGAAAGCTTTGTTTGAAATCGACGGTTTTGGTCTTTATGTCTTATATTTCCACTTTTGGTGGATGAATCTTCATGCCTCTTTCATTTTCAAGTTTCCTTCTCCCAGAAAGAAGCCCGAAGTATCAACTTCCTATCACTGGTCTATCTCGTCCTACAGAAAAGAAAGCTATGACAAAAAGGCTTTCATAATTATAAGATGCCTTCAGGAGGTGAGGAAACAATAAAAATAAAAGAACATGACCTTATCAAATTGGCCCGTAGAACTCATTCTATAGAAAAGATGGCGGATATTGATTTTGCACGCATTTTGCAGAGAGGACTTCTGAGCCTCATTTACTCAAAGCGAACCCTTGTGATAACTTACTCGAGAATTTGACTTAGCTCATAACCCCAAATCACAGTCGCTTACTCACCTCGTGCACTCATACTCATGTTGTATTCGAGCTACATCATGAATAAATTTCAGGATTGAATGGAACATAAAAAAAAATTGAAAGAAAAGATATAGATATGGATCGAAACCATAACTTGTCTCAATTCGTGGCATTCACTCCCACCGCGCGCGGGTTTTCACCACCCCCACAGAATCATGCGTCCTAATTGGCCAGGAGCGGATAGACCAGATGATTCTACAGCGTAAATCATGAAAGAAGAGAATAAAAACCATCACATATATTTACGTGATCTAAACCAATTGAGCATATTTCAGCCATCAATTATAATAAGCGGAACCAGCATCCCCAATCCCTACTACACATCTGGCAATTTGATAGTTTGATACTTTGATACTTTGATACTTTGATACTTTGATTGCGTACATAGAATAGATTACCTTGTGAATGAACTGCACAGAACAATACGACCCGATTACTTGCTGTGCTTCTTGATCTCCTTCTCAAGGTCAGCCACGGTCTTCTTCTGCTCGGCCAATTTCTCTCTCAAGGCCTTCAATTGCTCAGCCTCGTGCTTCTTAACATAGGCAGTCTCACTGGCAGCCTCTCTTTCCTTCCAGGCATCCTTACCGCCCTCGGCGGCCATGGATCTCGTGACAGAGAACGATCTCAAGGCAGGGACTCTTTTTGTAGCAACTTGTCTCAACATTTTATGGAATATTATATGAATCTAAAAGACTTTTGCGGGGTGTGTTTGGGGAAATTTTCGTTTATATATGTGGGCACGCACGCGGGCGTTCGTGGCAGGGTTCTGTGTGCAGGAACCCAGCAATTACAATATGGGCAACACAGGCTCCATTGGGGTGCCATTTTCTGGCTGAAAACAGAGTGATAAATAGGAAAATTGGTAATGGAAAGGATTCAAAGAATTGAGTTTGAAGCTCAAAATAGCAATGTTTCATGTCATGAGACTGTTCATTGCTGGTACGATGACGAGCGATATTTGGGCCCGTGGCTTTTGTCACGTGACCAGTTTCACGGTGTGTTGATTGTGTGATCGAGAGTACACCCAAGGTGTTTAAATAGACTCTGTAATTCTGATTCTTTACTGTGCCAGTGTTTTCCTTTAGTCTCTGGCTCTCAAGCAGCTCTGCAATCGCAACATATAGGTCGTGTGGCCCAAAGGGTTGATCACGTGACGCTTATGAGTTGAAGGCTGGGACTTAACATTTAACTATTCAGATTATAGCTTGAGGTTCTTTTAAAATCGGAAAATAAACTTCATTTTTGATCATTATTCTATGCCAATTCATAACATCAACAATTGTATCACTAATAGTGTGGCAAAAATCGTCGCCCATTTGGCTTCTAGGATCAAGACCGAGTCAATTGAGTTCTCCGCCCAACAGCTCCAACTATTAGGCAACGTGTACAAAAACATATATGACCACATTTTTGTAAAAAATTGTATCTATTTTTGTTTTGTTTTGTATTTGACATTATCTCACTTGCGTCAAGTTTCCCAAAAGTGTCTCTAAGAGATCAAACCGAATGTTCCAAATGTCTCTATCTAGCATGGCACTGATAAGCATTCGCAAAAGGTTCAAAAAACGTGACCGAAAATCGGACTGAATCTGCCGATTCTGAACTCAATCCTTTTACTCAACATCTTCTTTAACTCTACGCCCATATCTCTCTCTCCATTAAATCCACTTTCGATTACTATATACACTCCCACATTGACCAATCACAAGAGTCTTCTGGGCATGAACCTGGCGTGCTTATTCGTCGCCGACAACAAGCCGAGCGCCACGGCACGTTTGATCGCAATTCCTAGTTTGCGCTGGTTTGTAGACGTGCATCCTGTGACCTCTCTGGGCAATACCTGGCCTGTTGACGAGATAAACTTGGATAAAATCTCCGGCATGGTGTATAAGTCGAGCGGGTCGATGCCTGCCTTGTTGAAAACATCATCTGCGCCATTTTTGTACTTACTGTATGCATCCTTGCTGTCCTTTTCCCATTTCCGCTCCATGTCGACTCTGCTCATCGAGAAGTCAAATGGGTCATACATGGTGCCTGCACGGAACTGTTTCATGAACTGTTTGTCCACGGAAATCGGCGGTTTTCCGGTCTCCGAAAGCTTCTTCGCAATTCCCACCACTTTTCGCGTGATGGCATTGTCGCTCTGCGAGTTTGTGGCCCATGACTGGGCCTTCATTTCTGGGGTTGAAGGTAAAGGCTCGTTTTGGGCGTCATTTTGTTGAAAACGCACCGATTTCGTCGCGAAAAAGCGCAGAGGTGTCAGTAGAGACACTTTTTGGAAGGCCTTCCCAGGTCTGACGAGCTGGCGAAACATTCTTGGGGTTGTATGGTATGTTTGCAGCGGGGCTTCGACGTCTTGGAGAGTCGCTTTT
>JAKTVE010002768.1:0-10107 GCA_030557065.1 Metschnikowia rubicola | reverse complement strand
AGAACCAAATAGTCGTCCGCGGCCCAAGAAATGACGATTGTTATTTGTTTGACTATAACCGTAAATGTGTCTTTTATGTATTTAAAAAAAAATTATTTGTTTGTATCTGCGGAGGCGGCGATGGCGTCACCGTATTCTATTTATGCTCTTTTTCCGTTACGTGCCAGACACCGCCTTTCGTGGCTGCAGGTGGAAGATTCATGGGGTCAGGCATTTGCTTTCGCGCGCCATGACGTCATGGAAGGCGTCACTATACTTAATGAAAAAGAAAGGTTAACAATTGTAAATTGGACTTTGTTTTGGATTTGATCTAAGTTTAGGAGAAACCTTGAGGCCCTAAATCTGGTTTGAAAATAACATTCGGCTTACTGTGGCCCGTTGGTTACCGCAACAATGCACTATTGTCAACGCATAGGAACAAAGGCCAAGAAGTAGTCCAAGTGTCACGTGATATAGTTGTAATGGTTTCGGCACGACAGCGGTACCTCCGGGGAGCGGCGAGAGAAAAGATCTTTTCTCCACCCGATCCTGTTGGTCCCCTAAGGATTTAGTGACAACTCTAAGCTGAGTCCGAAGTATTACATACTTGAATACACACTATAAAAGAACTCACACGTGTTCTAATAACTATAGAAATTGCGGGCACGTGATTTGCGGCTAGGATTTGGTATTCCCCCTCGAATTATCCATGTGCCAATGAATCACTACGCTAGACGTGCTTTTGTCAATTGGATTAGAAATTGCAATTAAGAAAAACGTGATTATTTTGAAAAGTTGTTGAAAAAAAGATATGTCAGTTACAATCCGCATTATACTGGTTCCGCAAAGTCCTTTTGGGCAGACAATATGACGTGCAAACGGGTATGTATTTTTTCCAAACTGAATTGAATTCTTCGACAGGTAGTGATTTGATAAAACGCTCTTTGGTCGTAGTGTTTAAGCGGTCGTTTTCTTTTTTTTTGTTGTCTTCATTGCGTCATGTAGCGTTTTTGCTAATGTGTAAGTTGGAAATTTTGAGCTGTTGGTTGGCTAATGCAATTAAAGAAAATACAGTAGTGACGCTATTGTTTGAGACATATTGATTTCAACGATTTCAAATACAAGCATCTTCACATGAGCCCCTTCTTTGCATCTTTCAAATTCATCCGCAGTGTCTGAATTATCTTATTGGGAATAAGTAACACAGAAAGGCAGAACTTGCGTTCCGCAAAATGATGCAACTCAAGAACGCTGGTCACCATATGTAACTCAACAGATCCAAATTTGATTGGAAATCAAGCAGAACCAAAAGGTGATGAATTCTGTCCCATTTGTGCTTCTTTGAATTTTCAAACATGTTTTTAGCACCTTTGGTCACCTATAAGATTTTCGATTGAGGCAAGTACTGCGTGATTTGCTGAGCAATGCACCTTCTATTGCTGAGGTCATCGTGGCTAACCACACACGAGCGATGGATTGACATATTCAATTGTCTGTCTTGACTACATAAATGTTGGATCTCCCACCTAGTGAGCTAGAGCCGGGTCATTTGCCCTACATGATCTGCACAATTAACAGCAGTTAGTCATACACTCAGAATAAAGACACCACCCAGTCAATGTGCTTGAAACAATTCATAGTGGCGCTACCAGGTGGAGAACTGGGTAAATGAATTTGGCTCCCGGTCTTATATTGGATATATCAACCGAAAAAAAAAAAAAACAAGAGAAAAAAAGTGAAGATCGCAAAACTCGTTTAATTCATCTAGTCATTTATTTCTACCAAAAAATCATGTGGCCTATCACCATTGTGGTGACACTTTTCAATACCCTCAGAGAAGCGGCCGACTGTCTTCAATCCAAATACAGTGATAATAAAATATTTTAGATTCTTTTTTCTCATGCCGTAAATCTGAAGATAAATTACAAGAGCACGCATGTGCAAATCCGACAATTGCACTAGAGTTGGGCTTATGCGAACGATAATGGAAGGTTATTTGTTAATGTATCCCCGTTGCATGCCAAACTTCCCCAAAAGATTTGCTTTAAAACAACGTTTTTGGTATTAATGCCTTTTATTTCCACTTTTGGTGTATCAATCTTCATGCGTCTATCATTTGCAAGTTTTCTTCTCCCAGAAAGAAGCCCGAAGTATCGAATTCTTTTCACTAGATCGCATGAAACATATTTCGTCTCTCAGAAAAGAAAGCCATGACAATAAGGCTCCCATAAATATAAGATGCCTTCAAGAAAGTGAGAAAAATATATAAAAGAAACATAGCCTTTTCAGATTGGCCCGTAAAAACTCTTTCATAAAGAAGATAGCGGATACAATTTTACAGGCGTTTTTGCGGAGATGATTTCTGAGCTTCATTTACTCAAAGCGAGCCACTCTGCCACTCTGATACGCGAGAATTTGAGTCAGCAAAAGACCCCAAATCACTGTCACTCACTCATCTCATCTTATGCGTTCATAATCATGTGGTGTTCGAGCTACATCATGAATAATTTCCAGGATCGAATGGATTATAAAAAAAAAATAGTGAAAAAAAAATAATAGATGTACGGAAAAAAAAAACATATGGATCGAAACCATGACTTGTCTCACTTAGTGGCATTCACTCCCATGAGACCGCGCGCGGGTTTTCACCACCCCCACAGAATCATGCGTCCTAATTGGCCAGGAGCGGATAAACCAGACGATTCTCCAGCGTAAATCACGGAAAGAAAATAAAAACCATCACATGTATTTACGTGATCTGAAGCAATTGAGCATATTTCAGTCATTGATTATAATGGGCGGAATTCGCATCCCCAATCCCTTCTACAAGTAATGCAGTCTGAACTTTTGATAGTTTGATATTTTGATACTTTGATTGCGTACATAGAATAGATTACCTCGTGAATAAACTGCACAGAACAATACGACCCGATTACTTGCTGTGCTTCTTGATCTCCTTCTCAAGGTCAGCCACGGTCTTCTTCTGCTCGGCCAATTTCTCTCTCAAGGCCTTCAATTGCTCAGCCTCGTGCTTCTTAACATAGGCAGTCTCACTGGCAGCCTCTCTTTCCTTCCAGGCATCCTTACCGCCCTCAGCGGCCATGGATCTCGTGACAGAGAACGATCTCAAGGCAGGGACTCTTTTTGTAGCAACTTGTCTCAACATTTTATGGAATATTATATGGATCTAAAAGACTTTTGCGGGGTGTTGTTGGGGAAATTTTCGTTTATATATGTGGGCACGCACGCGGGCGTTCGTGGCAGGGTTCTGCGTGCAGGAACCCAGCAATTACAATACAGGCAACACGGGCACCATTAGAGTGCCACTTGCTGGCTGAAACAAGGAGATTATTTGGGAAAATTGGTAATAAGAAATGTTCAAGAAAACATCTTATCCTCAAAATTGCAATATTTCATGCCATGGCAGCGTCCATTGCCCTACGATGACGAGCGATATTTGGGCCCGTTGAGTGTGTCACGTGACCTGTTTCAAAGTGTGTTGATTGTGTGATCGAGAGTACACCCAAGGTGTTTAAATAGACTCTGTAATTCTGATTCTTTACTGTGCCAGTGTTTTCCTTTAGTCTCTGGCTCTCAAGCAGCTCTGCAATCGCAACATATAGGTCGTGTGGCCCAAAGGGTTGATCACGTGACGCTTATGAGTTGATAGCTGGGACTTAACATTAAACTATTCAGATTAAAGCTTGTGGTTCTTTTGAAAATAGACAAAGCAGCTCCACTCTTGTTCATTTTTCCATGCCAATTCATAACATCAACAATTGTATTACTAACATTCTGGCAAAAACAGTTGCGCATTCGGCTTCTAGAATCAAGACCGAGTCAATCGAGTTCTCCGCCCAGCAGCTCCAACCATTAGGCAACGTGTACAACGATACGTATGACCACATTTTAAGACCATTTGTATTTATTTCTGTTTTGTATTTGACATTATCTCACTTGCGTCAAGTTTCCCAAAAGTGTCTCTAAGAGATCAAACCGAATGTTCCAAATGTCTCTATCTAGCATGGCACTGATAAGCATTCGCAAAAGGTTCAAAAAACGTGACCGATAATCGGACTGAATCTGCCGATTCTGAACTCAACCCTTTTCCTCAACATTGTCCTTATTTCTACACCTGTGTCTCTCTCCATTAAATCCACTTTCGATTACTATATACACTCCCACATTGACCAATCACAAGAGTCTTCTGGGCATGAACCTGGCGTGCTTATTCGTCGCCGACAACAAGCCGAGCGCCACAGCACGTTTGATCGCGATTCCTAGTTTGCGCTGGTTTGTAGACGTGCATCCCGTGACCTCTCTGGGCAATACCTGGCCTGTTGACGAGATAAACTTGGATAAGATCTCCGGCATGGTGTATAAGTCGAGCGGGTCGATGCCTGCCTTGTTGAAAACATCATCTGCGCCGTTCCTGTACTTACTGTATGCATCCTTGCTGTCCTTTTCCCATTTCCGCTCCATGTCGACTCTGCTCATCGAGAAGTCAAATGGGTCATACATGGTGCCTGCACGGAACTGTTTCATGAACTGTTTGTCCACGGAAATCGGCGGTTTTCCGGTCTCCGAAAGTTTCTTCGCAATTCCCACCACTTTTCGCGTGATGGCATTGTCACTCTGCGAGTTTGTGGCCCATGACTGGGCCTTCATTTCTGGGGTTGAAGGTAAAGGCTCGTTTTGGGCGTCATTTTGCTGAAAACGCACCGATTTCGTCGCGAAAAAGCGCAGAGGTGTCAGTAGAGACACGTTTTGGAAGGCCTTCCCAGGTCTGACGAGCTGGCGAAACATTCTTGGGGTTGTATGGTATGTTTGCAGCGGGGCTTCGACGTCTTGGAGAGTCGCTTTTTTCACACTTCTCAGACATCAAAAATCGTGGTTTGTATGCAGGAATGGGACTTTGGGAATTGGGACATGGATGATTTGGATCTATATGTAAGGTGACTTGACTCTTCGTGAATCTTGGTCAAATGCCTGGGAACTGGAGATTGGCATTACAGTTTTAAAGAGAAAAAATTTGGAATTGCGAAAATTCAGTGCAAACGGCTTTGTCACATATGCCTCATATAGTAAACTAGCCAATTCGCATTGGACATCTGGACAATATATCGGTATACCACCATTCTGGCCCTGAAAAAAAAAAAGAACGCATAAATCCCGAAAACCCCTAATTATATATTTTTTCCAAATTTGTGCCTTTGAAGAACATGAGATAAACGTGTCACCGACTAAACCTGGTGACTGGCACTGGTGACTGGCACTTGGTTGCAAAAGACGCACGGGATAAGCCCAATAAACAGGACCCAAGATACGATAAACCCAAGAAACGCAGTGTTTAGTGTATGTCAATTCTACGTCAAATTAAAACACATGGATCAAGATCTTCGTAAAAACCGGGGAAAAAAAAAACAGCTTTCGTTTTCGTTTTTCCAGGAGTTTGCGTCTGACACACATATATGGTGGCTCTCGAAGGATGCAAGACGTCCAACATATCCCCATTCAAGTCCATGAAGAGCTAGTTTCGGTTCCTCGGAATGTGGCTAGATTCTCGAAGTTTCAAAAACTAAAAAATTTCACATTGGCCACGCCAAATGAACAAAAGTCGGGAGGAATTCCTATCAAGCAAGGGATGAAGGAGAAGAAGAAGACCGGCCAAAAGACTACTTGTCTATAGGAACCCAATGTTGACCAAAGAGTGGATTTCGACGAGAATAACAATCTTGAGCATTCATCGAAACGGAAAACAGGGGCAGTCATTTCCATTTAGAGTTGAAAATAAAACTAAAGCCCATGATTGCACACATAAATTGCATTCATTTGATACGATAGTTGTAGTTTACGTTAGGAACAATCCACGAAGACCCTATTCCTACTTACTTCACTTTTCAATTTTTTACTCCACCAGTGAAAATTGAAGGAAAACTTCCGTCAAAGAATTTGAACGACAGGCCGAAACGGCTGATTATGAAGACAATTCCACACACCAGACTAATCCGTCACTACCGAGTCGACATGTCAAATTTCACTTCTGGAATGGATTTTAAACTTGTACAAGATTTCGACAATTGGAGTGACAAAAACCAAAGCTTGTTTACTTTTTGTTGCCGGGCCGAACTAGCATAAAAAAAGGCAAAAGAAGATGATATAACAAATAAACATGCATATAGCAAGTCACGTCATAGACTATCCGATCACATCTACTGTATTCATGGTGTTATCACGTGACTTGAAAGCCCTCAATCAGTCACTCACTTCCTCCAAGAAATCGAACGATTCAATGGTTCCTACTCTTCAAAATCCCAACACCCCAATATGGTCAATATTCGATTTCCATCAATTTTAGCAAATCCCAAAATCACATTGTTAACATGCGATCCTTTATTTTGGAGCGACCCAGCCGTGGCGGTATGGTCCTGCACACGTGCGCAGACAATCTTCGGTCTTTGGTGGACCATTATTAAGCTTCCACGCCTCGGCAATCCGATTTCTGTTGAACCAGAAAACCATATAGTCTACGGCGAAGACGAGCTTTTGAGACTCGCATATCATCAAATTCACCATTGCTTTTTCGGGTCCGAATCTAAAAAACACGCATCTGTTTTCCGTGAGACTTTATTGGCGAAAGAAAAAAGAAACTTCTTCACCAAGCACCAACGCTAGAACTCGATTTAGATCCTGAAGCAAATCGACTGGATACGCCTAAATTTCGTGAATTAACGAAAAAGACGTTTTTGGAAGTGACCATTTTCTCCCCAAAAACTTAGAGCAAGCAATTATCTGGAAATTTGATCTATCTACATCCATTTCTTTCTGGCTTATCTCAAACCTTATATCACATTGCTATATAATCCATAACATGAGCGAACGTGGGCCCGACCAGTGGTTGGAACAAATCAAGAAATGTGTGGCGTTATCTGAAGCAGACATGAAACAACTCTGCGAACTCGTCAAGGAGCTTTTGATGGAGGAACTGAATATCCAGCCGGTGCAGTCGCCGGTGACTGTATGCGGCGATATCCATGGCCAATTCCATGACTATTGGAACTCTTCAAGATTTCCGGCGGCTTGCCCTCGGAAGATAACAACACCAGCTACATTTTCCTCGGCGACTACGTTGACAGGGGCTACTTTTCGCTAGAGACATTCACGCTTTTGATGGTTTTGAAGGTCAAATTCCCGCATCGAATCACCTTGGTGAGAGGCAACCACGAGTCACGGCAAATCACTCAGGTGTACGGGTTCTACGATGAATGCCTCACCAAATACGGCTCCACCACGGTGTGGAAATACTGCTGCCAGGTGTTTGACTTCCTCACGTTGGCCGCCATCATTGATGGCAAAGTGCTCTGTGTGCATGGCGGACTTTCGCCCGAAATCCGCATGTTGGACCAGATCCGCGTCTTGAGCCGTGCACAAGAAGTTCCTCATGAAGGCGGCTTCTGTGATTTGGTGTGGTCTGACCCAGACAATATCGACACATGGGCCGTTTCGCCGCGAGGTGCAGGATGGCTTTTTGGGCTGAAGGTGAGTCGTGAATTTAACCATATAAACAATCTTGATTTGATTGCGCGTGCACACCAGTTGGTCATGGAGGGGTTCCGGTATCATTTTAAGGAAAAAGACGTGGTGACAGTATGGTCGGCGCCGAACTACTGCTACCGATGCGGCAACGTGGCCAGTGTCATGCAGGTGGGCCATGAATTGGAGCCGAACTTCAAGATCTTCAGTGCCGTTCAGGACGGCGACTTGGCGGCGAAGAACAGCCACAGCAAGCAGCAGCGAATCGACTACTTCTTGTGATTTACGATTACGACCGGGCCTTGGTTTTTTTTGTCTTTTGAGACGAGACTAGGCGCACACTTTAATAAACTAGAACATAATGCAGTATTCTGTGACAAATCGTAGTGGTGATTTGGTACTTTTTCGGGCTTGGAGTTAGAAAAAGCTTTTCTGGTATTGATTTAGCGTTTTTTTCGCCTTTTTGGGGTGTTTGGCAGGCAAAAGTGAAATCTCTACTTTAGTCCCTTTGTTTGCCTGTAAGAGATTTTGAAATATTAATGACTTTGAAAATCCATGCCCGTAAGTATTCTCGGGGAATATGCTCTCCAAAATGGTATTTTTCGACGCTTTATTCATAGAAACTTGACTCTTTTTCACTCCATTGACCATATTGTATGAGTACCATACGCATACTCACCCTGTAGATTTCAACGAACATTACATGTGAACGTTTTCAGGTCATTAAGCGTGCTAGCCCTAGATAATATGATTGCTTAGGTCCCATCTTGATACTGATGAAACGCATTGTATTCTTCATAACACGTAGGTAATCTATTTGCTCTTGCTGTGCATTTTACTTGACTAGACGGGCATCGTGGTCTTGGATCTGTCTCGAACAGACTGCAGCCAAAACACAGAATAGTCAAACATGCTAATAGAAGTATCGGTATATCTGTCCCTCAGCTTTTGCGATCATCGTAGTTTGGTGTGGTTCTCAATCTGAGAACGTCGGTCAAACGGATACGTATACGAAGAAAGTCATGTTCTTATCATGCGGTTGGGTCGAAGCTGTAAATTTTATTAAGTTCTCCTCAACTCTTACCAATGTGACATCGATTCCTATTTATTTGACTCAGATATTCCTGGTTCAGACTCCAGAAATGTGGTGCTTTACAGCCTCACCTCAAACAATCTTGCTTAGAGATCCAAGACAGACTGTACCCTTCAAATGTGCCAGGGCCGATCCAAAGGCAGGCCCACCCTACTTCAATCCATAACATAAACACATCTACTGCCATATAGCCCCAGGTGTCTCCGCCTCCGGCCTTGAGGATGTTTCTTGAAGGATACAGAATGTATCGATGCCACCCTGGGATTATGGTTCTTGCTGAGTGTGTAGTATCATTCTTTCTGATACCATTCAAGCCCTCCAACGGCCGGTGCTACATTATACTTCACCTTTTTGGGCTTTTTGTTAATGTACATTATTTGAAAATTGAATTTGTGTATTTAAAAAAGCGCCTAACAGTTATATAGTTTTCTGAGTGTATAGCATATGGCATTTGTTCCAGAAACATGATAAAATGGCCTTTACGAAGAAAAGAATGAAATTTTCCACAAAATGCATTGTTATTGAAACCTCTGAAGCATCTCTAGTTCTTACCCTTTTTGCCCTTTCTCTTTCTCGCAATAATATGCTTCACGCTGTCTGGAGTGGCCTCTGCCTCGGGCTTAGCAGGCTCCTCTTTTGCAGACTGAGGCCCCGATTTGGGACCCTTGTTCATGTTTCCCTTTCTCTGTGGCCCCTTTCTCTTTTTCAGCTTCTTCTCATCTTCTGCCTCGCCCTCTTGCTCGTCTTCTTCTCTCTTTCTCTTACCGTGGCGAGCCACCATCACTAGCTCCTTTCTGCGCTTGACCACCTTGGCGTTTTCGATGGCAAACTCAACAATCAATTTACGCTTGTTCACGCCTTCCATCGCGGCCAATTTCTGTTCCTTCTCCGTCATGCCCTCGGTGATTTCCGCCGTGGTGACTTCATGCGCATTCAACCATCTAAGGCCCATCAACGCCGCCTTATGGTCTCTGAATTCGATGAAACCATATCCTCTGCTCCGGCCGGTCTCGCCACTGCCCTTGACTTCCATGATGATCTTCAGCTGCCTCACCACCCCCATTTTCTTGTTGTTTTTCTTTTCCCTGTCCTCGGGATTCTCTGATTTTGCCGGTTTTTCCCCCTCGACTTCCTGCTTGTATTTAATCGACCGATTCACTTCTTCTTTCGAAAGTGGCTGCCTCAAGCCGTTCTTCACCTCGGTGGCAAACTCAACCACGGCCTTTCTGCCCAACGCCTTTAATGCCTTGCTGGTCATGGCTCTAGGAAGGTTTCTCACCGCCAACCGCGTCAACGAAAGGTGCAATCCGGGGTTCTTATTAAGCTGCTGAACACGCATTTTGTACGACTTCTCGCGGATCTCCATGTCCAACCGCAGCACGGACTCGGCAAGCTTCGAGTTTTCCGTGATCCGGCCCTCATTCAAAAGGTACAAGTTTCTGCGATCGCGGTCGGCGGCGTCCTTGCCATATACAAGGTTGCGCTTCTCGGAATTGCGCTCC